>PVKM010004063.1:0-53882 GCA_004027735.1 Carollia perspicillata | reverse complement strand
TGGAAGGCTAAGGTTAGGGTTCTACTTCACATGTTAAGTACCTCTTCTTCTGTGGTGGGGGAAGCAGGTGAGATAGATAATACCACAAGAAGAGAGATCCATAAGCAGTTGAAACCAACTGTTAAGAAATAAAAGTTTGATAAAGAAAAAAGTAAATTAATACATGGTCTAACTTTAGGATTTTGACTCTAGTATTTGAATATAATCTGTAATCTTGATAAAAGTAACTTAGCCTGATAGTAAATATTTAGGTAAATGAAAATCGGTATGTCACAGAACGTTCTTTACCATAAGTTAGTAGTTTAGCACTTGGGTACAGTTTAGGTACTTTGGATAGAATTACTAAATATATATTGATGTAATTACATAAAGGACATAGTCTGTAACATATGGTTCCATTTTTAGCATATATCATCACTTTTCCTATGTTCACAGTTAACTCAGTATTTTAAATTGTTTTTTGTTAACTAATTTAGTCATTTCTTACATGTTTGTTATTTTTCCTAAAAAATGGTTTGTTGGGTGTCCTTTGAGAAAATTAAATGTGAAAACTGTTGGCTTCATAACACAGTAAGAAAAGTATATTTCATCCGTTAGTGATTTTTTTCTTAAATAATTAAAATACGACTTTCTTAGTATATACAGTTGAGGTTTAAAACCAGAGATGTTTAGAAATATTTCCTGATACTTAAGGAACCTGTTTTAAAATTTGGATGTTAGCGTAGGTATATTGGTTGGCTATTTTAAAATTTAAGTTGAAAATGATATTTTAAATGGTATAGTAACCATATATAACTCAATTTATGAGAAAGCAAAAATCAGTTTAAAGTCAGCCTAATCAAACTAGTCTTTGTTCTGAAGTACAAAGGAATAGGTATTTGAGTGTCAGTTAATATGGGAGTCCCACCTAGTATTATAACAGTGCTGGTGTGGCACTGGTTTTTCCTGGTTATGTTAGATATCTAGTGGACATTTGGAAGAGGACATATATGATAGTGTCTGCCCCTCACAGAGTTCATATCCTTATGTGGCCTCTTCTCTATCTCTCTTAATACACATTAAAATAGTATGAATTATTTATTACTCTTAAAGTTCTTTTTTTGTCCCATTTTAAAAAAAATTTACAGTTTTTCACATTTAATAGACTTACCTAACATGAATTGTGGAAATTGAGAATCCTCATCCAGTTTACTTATTCTGGGAAAGTTAATACATAAGATGGGATTCGAAAAAGTCTTATGACTTAATTATTTGAGGGGAAATTATGGTCAATATTAAAGTCAAGATAAAAACATTAACTAGTTAATAGTTAACTCCATGCCTGTAGTTTTAGTTATCATACTGTATAGTTTTTTTTTCTCATGTAGGATTGTTGGTCACTGATTTTAAAAATCTCAGTTGTGTGTCTTTTCGTGGGTGGGAAGTCATTCTTCACTGTCTAAGTAAAATTATATTGTATTAGGACCACTAAGACAGAGGGAGAAGGACTAAAACTAAGAAAGATGGCTTGCTTCAGAAATACTCCCATCATTAAGAACATTGATTTTTCATGAAGCTCATTTCCCCCAAGTATTGAATTCTTACAATGGTGTTACTTTTTTGTTGCAGTGTCAAAGCAGGCCGACTCCTGTCCTACATTCCCTATCAGCTGTACAGCAAGCAGTCCACTGTGCAGAAAGGTCTCAGCTTCAATCCTGTATGCAAACCTGAGGACCCAGTGCCTGGTCCAAGCAATAGAGCCAAACAGCTCAACAACAGGGTGTAAGTTTGTCTAGAGTGGTGATGCTACAAAGCTGGTTTTTAGCAGTGGGTATGGTTCCTGCTCTGCTGAAGATAGAAATAATTACTAACCTGGCCATTCATCTGTGTTAAACATACTAAAATAAGTATGCAGGTGCGCTAATTAAAAAAAAATTTTGTTCATGATAGCTTCTGCCCTCATAGAGTTCATATTCTCCTAAGTAGGAGTCTCATAAATGTAACAGAAAAGGCGTTTTAGTCATTTTAGATTCCCATGTTAAACTAATAGATCTTAAATTATTAGAAGTAAAATTTTCTGTGGATTTTTCTGAAAGTTATTATTTCCACGCTAGAATGTTGCTTTCTCAAAAATTGAATTAACTATGCCAGCTATACTTTTGTTATTTGCTATGCACAGAAAGACAATTAACAAAAGTGTTAACATTCCCAGGTTATTTTTGAAAAGTTCCAAATTCATAACAGTTCTAAATATATAAATATTTCATATCAATGAAAATTTAGTTGGTGACCCTAAATGTTACTGAGTTAGAGGTGAATCTAGCATTTATTCCATGTGACTGATTTTTTAAAATATATTGATTTAAGTTTTAATTGCAATAATCTTGGGTAAGTTGGTTTCATAATTAATTGGTGTGTTACCTTAACTTGTGTATCAGTTGGTTCATTATCATCATCAGTCTTCTCCTTATTTATTAAATTGCTTGCTTTGGGAGTTGGATATATCTTTGCCAAAAGACCAAGAGTCTAACTTGGGAGGATCCAATATCACTGCTTTCTGTCGTTTTTGTTGTTGTTATTTGTCCTTTAACTTGTATTCATTTATGAACGTATTCAGATATTTTCATGTTACCTAAAACTTTTCATTTTTTTAGTACCATGAAAAGGTGTACAATAGGTAATACTAGAAAACCTTTTTGAATACATAACTTCATATTTTTTTCTTACCCACATTAATAAAAGTAGAAAATTGATACAGTAGTCTCCCCTTATCCTCAGGGGATTATGTTCCAAGACAGATCCCTGCAGATCCCTAAAACTGCAGATAGTACCAAATGCTTTATATACTATGTTTTTTCCTATGTATACATACCCATGATAAAGTTTAATGTATAAATTAGGCACAGTAAGAGATTAACAATAATAACTAGTTATAAAATAGAACAATTACAACTATACTGTAATAAAAATTAAGTGTATGTGGTCTCTTTGTACTGTACTCACCCTTTTGATGTGAGATGATAAAATGCCTCAGTTGAGGCTACTCAGGAAGGTGCACAATGTAAAACTTATGAATTGTTTATTTCTGAAATTTTCTATCTAATATTTTCAGACTATAGCTGATTGTAGGTAACAAACTGTGGAAAGTGCAACTGCAGATAAGGGGGACTGCTGTATGTGTTTTTAAAAATATTTTGTGTCAATTTTAGGAAAAATTTACTTAATTGATTTTACTTCTTAATACTTTTTACACTGTTGCCTAGTAAATGTATGTTTACTGATGATGTATTTCCAGTACAGCTACTTTGTAAATATCCACTTGTCTAGACCAAAAAACAGAAAGAATATAGGTTTGCAATATGTTTTCTTGGTTTGCAATGTTTTCTTGCCAATATATGCATTTCCATTGCACATGTTGCTAGTAAAGATGTAAAGAATCTTAATCTTAATATTAGTGACACAGAAAAATAGATGTTGAGAGTTTTCTAACTGTTGTTGCTCACTATGATCTTTATTTTTGGTATGTTCAATACATTTTACATATTTCTTTGAAATTCTGTTATGTGACTTTTTGCTCCCTTGCTTTCTGTCTGTAGCTTAAGGGCCAGCCTTCCTCTGACATGTAACAAATTAGGTTTTCTCTCCTTCCTCTTTTAATTGTTTGCAGTTGGTCTTCTTTTTCCCTTTCACTGGCGTGATCATCTGTGAGGATTGGACCTACTCAGAGTTGGCTGTCATATTCCATGAGATGGTCAGCCAGAGCCAGAGCCAACCCAGAAATGGGTGGTAATGTTTTGTATCTGACCTGTGTGACTTTTCTGTGTATTCACACTGTCGTTACTGGTATAACATGTTGGTATTAGGATGAGGGACTTTAGATGAAGCCTGGTAATACTATGGTAATCACACCTGTGCCTTGGTACTATATATGGCACCCTCATCTGGAGCCTGAAAATGTTATTAGATTAATTCTATGGACATTTCTAAGAATGAATTATTGCTCTGTAGTGCAGGTTTTTGATTTTTTAGTTAGGTGATTTTTGTGAGTGCAAATGAATTTTGTCTTTATTACAGAGTATTAAACAAGCAAACATCTAGAGGAGCCAGGATGTGAATTTAATGTAACATTTGTCATAGGTCCTGCATTTATAAAGCTATCATCAAGAAACTTGGTCCAGATTGCCTTGGACCACCTTGCCATCTAATTGTGCTTTTGTTAGAAATGAAATGCCACTTCCTTGGTTAATAGGGCAAATGTCCTCATTTTTCTAGATACAGGTTTTATCAAGTTACCCATACACATTGACCTGTTTTTTTCTTTTCATCCAGTTGGACAATGTGTTAGCCCCATTAATGGATTAATGAAAATGGTCTCAGTTTTGTCCTGAGTGAAACTAATACTGGCCTCAGTGTTGTAGCAGTATTGGATTTAATGTGTTGAAAAATGCTTTACATAAACCTAAAATTAAAAGTAGAAATTAAGAACTCAAAGCATCTTACCCATTTTTATGGGAGTTGCTCATGTTTCATTAATTCAGCAAATATTTATTGACTACCTAGTACATGCCAGACACTGTGCTACAAACTGGGTATTGAGAACTTACAGATTCAATTCACTTTTAGTGGGAAAAGTAATTGAAAATAGTTCTGGATTTTTCTTAACCTTTAAAGGATTCTATTGTATATCTTTTTGGAGGTTGTCTGAAGCCTTAAAAAACTCATTTTTTAAGGCTGTTAATATTCTGGAGTTTTCCTAGTTATCTTGCTACTTTGGTTTAGCAAACAATTATTCTTCGTTGGAAGAAAAAGAATATAAAATATGTGGCTTAAGTTGAGGGGGGAAATCATCAAACTGTACATCACCAAGACAGCGTTTAAATGAAAAAATTGTTTTAGCTTGAAAGTCGGACATTATTAATTTAAGAATAATTTTTTTTCTGCTTTAGAAATCACATAATTAAGAAGCTTGAGACAGGAAAAGAAGTCAAAGTCAATGGAATGAACAGTTGGAATGAAGAAGATGCAAATAGTGATTTTAGTTTTGTGGAGCTGGAGCAGATTGTTCCAGGAAGGAAACAAAACGGAATTCCACCTCACAGAGACAGCCCTGCCATTCTTAATGGCCACACGCATAGCTCTAATGGTGCCTTAAAGACACAGGGTTGCTGGGTGCCTGTGGGCAACACTGTTGCCAGCAGGCTTTCCCCAGACTCTGCCCAGGAGGAGGAGAAGGCTAAGAAAAGCAGCACCGACTTCAGAGACTGCAGTGTGCAGTCATTGCAACAAAGCACCGGGAACACAGATGCTTTGCGGAATCCACACAGAACTAATTCCTTCTCACTATCATCTTTGCACATGAACACTAAAATAAATGGTGCTCACCACTCCACTGTTCAGGGGCCTTCAAGCACAAAAAGCACTTCAGTACCTTCTCTTAGCAAGGCAGCACCTTCAGTGCCATCCAGACCCTCAGACTGCAGTTTTATTTCAGATTTCTATTCTCATTCAAGACTGCATCACATATCAATGTGGAAGTGTGAATTTACTGAGTTTGTCAATACCCTACAAAGACAAAGTAGTGGTATCTTTCCAGGAAGGGAAAAGTTAAAAAAAATGAAAACAGGCAGGTCTGCACTTGTTGTAACTGACACAGGTAGATACTTACTAAAATTGTTTTCTTAATAAACAGCCAATGCTTGATCATTTTGTTCTTAAGCCGTCGTTGTTATTCTGATCAGTACTAAATTCTCATAATATAGAAGTCTTCGGGAAGATCAGGTTTTGTAAGTTACAGTAAGTATAACATTATAGAAAACATTTCTTGAAGTATTTTTTTATAAAATTAGATTTCATTATGGCTAACTGAAATTTTTTAGGTAATTTAAACAGTGACAAGGCTCAATATTCATTCCTTATGTAGACCTTATCAATTGTTGAAGTTTTGGACTATGTAAAATATAATATGTATTCTATTCAGTGCTTAAATTCCTGTAAGAATGAATTGGTTTGGTAAGAGTAATTTAATTTCTAAAAGCTTGCATCATAATGATTTTTAAATAATTAAATAATAACTTTGACATAGCTGTTATTATTGTAGTGGTAAACTTTTAGTGAAATTAAGTATTTTCACATATAAATAGATTGGTTAATTGTATTTTGTTTTTCGATGATTATTAAAAAACAACAAAACCAGTAACAAACTATTTCTGTACCAGTGATCATAAATTAATATCTGGTTTGAGGTTTTGTTGCTTTTTGCAGATTATACATTTCCAACTCCCCTACTTCCACTCCCCAGGGAAAGGGATCTCTTGAGAATATCTAATATTACCCTTTAGTTTATAGCTGTGGAAACTGAGGCACAGAGAGAAGCTCATGGTTCTGTCATAGGAAGTGAAAGAGCCTCCCCATGTTGGTTTCTTCTGTTATGTTTTGCTGTTTGATGTATTCCTAAATGATCCTTGTTATTTCTGAAATATTTCAGAATAATATTATAGGTATTAGATAATCTTGACATGATGCCTTGGCCTTGTAACCTAAAGGTCATTTAATTTTGAAAGCTTCAAAGAATTCTTATGAACTAGTTCCATGCACAAGAATAAATGAGAAATTTTTATATTGTATGAAAGCATTCAGTAGGTATTTGGTCTATGCATTCTGTACTACTTGAATGTTTAAAAGCATTATTTTGGGTTTGCATTATATTTGTGTAACACCTTTATGTATCAGAATTATGATTAAGATTTATTTTATAAATAATTTCTCAAGTTAATATAGAAAGTAGCAAGAAGTACACAGCTTTGAAGTTAGATAACATAGCCTGACCCAAATCTTGGCTCTGCTACGCTCATGAAGCAGGACCATGGGCACATCAGTTCGCCTCTCTGAGTCTCAGTTTCCTCTCTGCAGTGGATGATAGTCCATGATGCTCACCTGGTGGGGTTATGAGCTTAAGGAAGATAACATGAACAAAGGCTCAGTGCCTTGCACATAGAACTAAATAAATGCTTTCACAGTCAAAATTTAGTAGATAGAGTGGTCTGAACCTTTGGGCTATATATGTAAGTTTTTTGGAAGCCTATTAAGAAGTATAACCTTCAGTACTAGTATTCTTAAATCTATCAGAGGAAAACTCCTTTATGGGATCGGAGCTTTTTACAAACTCAGGGTTCTTATTTCCGAGACAGTGTGTCTTAGAGGACTAGGGAAAGTGGTAGGTTAAGACCGATGTGGAGGGGAAGGCTCAGGTTGTGGCTGGGTTAGAGTTAAAATAGCCCGATGACTCTTCCTGTAGCTCAAGGGGATTAGAAGCCAGAGTCCTTAGGAGAGAACACCTTATCTCCTTAAAAGTGGTATATAAGCTTTAGAGCTGATTTTTAACAGGATTTAATGGCATAAGGAGAATTTATACACAGATTTTTGCTGCTTAAACTATTCTTTAAGTATGTCTGTTTAGAACAACCTTGTTGTGGCTTGTGGGCTCTGAAATCAGACTGCCTGGGATTGAACGTCAGCTCAGTCTCTTATTGGCTGTGTAACTTAAACAAGTAATTATTTATAAAATGAGGACAGTAAGATTACCTATCTTGTAGTCTTGAAATTCTCACATGTAAACCTCTTACAGCAGTGGCTGACACCTACCAAGCACTCAAGAATAGTAGCAATTTTTATTTATTGTTAATTTATTGAGGGATGTTTGTAGACTGCATGGAATAGTGTTCATTTGAAGTTACTTAGCTCCATGTGACTAAATACATGAAAACACTTTTATACCTTTGTCTAAAATAGCACACAGAAATGTTAACATAAGCATTTAGACAAACTTCTAATTTGAGGCTTTATTAGAATATAAATTAAGGGAAAAAAAGCATGGTATTTTCACAATTGATTTTATTTGTTTGGAAGCTCAATCTTTATCAGAATTATTTTTAGAGCTAAAGAAATTGAAATTTGCCTTTTCTCGAGGTGATAGAAATAATTTGTAACAGATTCTTTATTTTTAAGACTTATAAGCATTTAAAAATTTATAAAATTAGTTGAGACCTGTTTTTTAATATTAAAAGTTAGTTTGGGGTTTGAACCTTCTCTTTTTCCTTCTAGGAAATATGTCAGTATTGAGCTCACCCAGACATCAGAGCTGTATAATGCATGTTGATATGGATTGCTTCTTTGTGTCAGTGGGTATACGAAATAGACCAGATCTCAAAGGTCGGTATTCTTGTTCGTGTTTTCAGAAAATTGATACATAGTTATAAATATATATTCTAAGGGATCACAACATCTTTTTAAAGAAATATTTCTAGTTTTCCTTGGCAAAATCAATTCCTGCTGCAGAATTCCCACCATCATGAAAAGATAGAGGGAATTTTTCACCCTGTAGAAATCATCGGGTCTTTGGGAAGAGCTAATCTTCAGCAGAAGGCTCTGTCACACTAGACTGATTTAGGCAGGGGCCCCCATGGGACGTTTTCCATATTTTTATGTGTATTTACTATTTGTCAATAAATGGGGATTTTATAGCAGCATATGTCTTTGCAACTTGGATCACTGTGCTTCCTCTTGAATAAATATCCTATACATAGTAAACATTCTAACTTTTTAATAGTAATTTTGTGTTACAGAGTATCACTAAAATATGTTGTCACCTGTGCAGTCTTTGCCTTAGTGGAATTTCAGATATTTGTGAGTTAATCGGTACTTTTAAAAAATTTATTCTGGATTTGTCAGTGGTTCTGCGTGTCCGAGAGATGTGACATTTTATCCGGAGAGTGAGTTCTTCCATTGAGGAAAGCACAGGGGCTGCTGGGGTTAATGCTGGAGCTTTATTTTTGTCATAGGTAGTTAACTGTTTCACCTCTAAAAGGAGTATTTAAATGTCAAAGAATTGATTTCGGCTCATCAGTGACTTTGATCTCTATTTATTTTTGTCCTTGCACCAAATGCATTCATATGTGTGAATTAATTATGCTATTGCTTTAGAAATTACCTCATAACTTACACATACAGAAGTGACACCTGAAAAATTTTTATAAATAAACCAGTAACTGAGGACTGTATACTCAACATTTGATTATATAGTAGGTCAGATTGTGATTCCTCTGCATATATATTTATTTTGTGTCTCTTGCTGTAAAATTAGAAGATTAGATATTATCCTACTTTTCTGATACTAGAAATATTAAAAATCTATATTAGTTAGTTCCTTCTCTCTCTGTCCCTCCAGTCTGAATCTAGGATCTGAGTTGCCTGTTTTCTAACTGTAAGAAACCAGACAAAAAACATGGAAAGCTAGGTGATAATGTTGCTTTAAAGTTGAAAATATGCATCAGAATTGTCTATTTACCTTTGGGGGTAAGCTGAGAAACTGAAATGATTTGTGCATAGTGATTGGTAATCTTTAAAGATAATAGCTCCTTTATGGATTAACACCCAAATAAAGCTAAATAAAAAATGTCATATTTTTAAAATCTTTTGAAAACTTTTCCATGTTGTCAGTGTTAACGTTCCTGTACTTAGATTTTAAAATAATTTTATTCTTTTCCTCACAGGAAAACCAGTGGCTGTTACAAGTAACAGGGGCACAGGAAGGGCACCCTTACGTCCTGGAGCTAACCCCCAGTTGGAGTGGCAGTATTACCAGAATAAAATCCTAAAAGGCAAAGCAGGTACAAATAATGAACTCTCTTTGAAGTCATAGTGTTCCTGTTGAAGACTTCTGGGTTTTGCTGTTGGTGGTGTTATAGAAACAAAAGTAGAGTTGAAATAATTAGCTTTTTCATTGAAGTGCTCTAAGGTGTCAGTGACATCTTAAAGCAAAATCTGAATGTAATAATACCAACGACTGATTTATAGTTGTGCTTTGTTGAATTGGATTCTATTTTCCTGGGACAGAGTTAAGAAGGCTTTAAAAGTTGTGACTACTTTGCTGTGTATAAATTTAGATTGGGGAGAAACATCTCAGACATTGTAGAAGTTGCAAGACTCATGAGTTAATTGCTGGTTGTTTGATCACTGATTACAGTAAAGACACAAAGTTCATGCTGCTAAAAAGTTGTATGAGGCAGTGGAATAATAAACAGAAGGACTTTAGTTTATTGGAATAGGATAATTACCAGCAATCAATCATTCCTCATATCTTTGTTGAACCTATTTCATATGAGAAACCTTTTCTTACCTCTCTGGCTTTAAAATTTTGGATATTAAATAAAAAACATAAATTTATATCAATCACAATACTATTAAGATTTTCATGTATTTTTTTCTCCTGAGAAATATTTGCTTAGAAATTAAATTCTTTGACATTAATCAGGTTCCTCGTGGATGTCTGCAAAGCCAACTTTTTAAAAGTAGTTTGTCTGAAAAATACTAATCGAAAAGAAAGAAATGGAAGAAAAGAAAAATGCTAATTAGAAAGTCAGAAATTAGATTTACAGTGGAATGGAAAGCATGCAGTTAAATTTCATCCCAATCATTTCAGGTCCTTAAGTTTTCAGTTACAAAACCTTGGGTTTATTTTAGTAGTGATCTCAGTGAAATGAAGGCCAAAGAAAAACTAATGGACATCCCTGAGGACTTTTAGAATTAGTCTTTTTGTTGGTTGTGGTCATCTGTTTACATGGTGTAAGTATAAAAGAAAATGATTGTAGATACATCTTTATGCTTCATGTGTGTCTGTATTTTCCAGATTTCCTAAAGCTTTTCTTGGTCTTTACATCTTTTAAGAGATTTTTGATATTCTAGCATTTTGGGTGTCATAAGAAGATCTTGAGGTATATATATTGAGGTACTATATATTGAGATTTAGTTTTATTGTGGCATGTGACAATATGGGTAGTTTCTTAAGTATTGGTAGTATGGTTTTGTGGTTTTCTTTTTGCATTTTCTGTGTGGCGCTAAAAAGATGAAATCTTCAGTTTTAGACAACAAATAAGTAGCTTAAGGAAATGCACAATACTTGTCACATATTGGACAGTCAGTTAAAACTTACTGAATGGACGTTGAAAGAAGGAAAAAATACTGTATGCATACCAATTCAGTTACTTAGTGCTCAGTTTTTCCATTGGGTAGAATCTTGTGTTTATTTTGCACACGTCCTTATTTTGGCAGTCTGCTTCTGGAATTTAGACCTTGGCAAGCAGACGTTTCTTAGGAGTAGCAAAGAACCAGTCTGCGTATGTCTTTCCTTCCATTCACAAATGATCTGACCATAAACAGTTTATTAACAAAATATTGTCATGGGTTACTTCTCTTCTTCATTTTAGCCACTGGATTTTCTTTATATTGTAATGAACTTCTATAATTCACATCCCTCCACCTGTGGTGTGGGTGGTAAACTGGAAGGTAAATATTAGGAGAAATATTGAAATTTCACTTGGCATTAAAAACTGTCAAAAACAGATTTTCCTGTCACTAGAAAAGGTGAATATAATACTTTGTATTTTATATTCTTTTTTATTAACTTTATGTCATTCGTTTTTATACCCTAATAAGCCTTTTGACCCATTAAGAGCTTAACCAAAATATTGTCACATATAAAGTGAATAGATTGTCCTTTATTACAAAGTTTGGTTGCAGCTAAGCTTGCACTTAGAACTTGTTTTATCAATGCCTTTGTTCCTTTTTCCTTTTTATTTCCTGTTTTTCTTTCTCTGGTCCTTGTTAGATATGACACCAAACTTTAAAATATTGAGGAACAAGTTAGGAATTAGAATCTTTGGCTTCTACACACTAAATTTTTAAAAACATTCAGTTCTAATGTTTTGAGTTAAGTGTCTAGGCAAAATATTTGAACAAGTAGCATGCCCTTATAAAAGTTTTATTTTCTTATTTGTCATATTCGGAAACTCTTCTATCTGACAGACAGTGTAAGTAGGGGCTCCCCATCGTGGCTTTCTTTGGTAGGTACCTCCTGAGTATACTTGGCAGTGACAGTTGTCATTGATGACCCTCCTTTTCTGGAATCCATTCATACTCTAGATTTCATGGTTGGGCCTTTTACCCTCCCTGGATTCCAGGATACAGATGTTTCCTATCCCTTCAGCAACTTCAATGTTCATTCTGAAGAACAACAGTTTTTAAAATCGTATTAGCCATAGATTTATTCTCAGCGATTTCTTTTTCACAGACTTGGGTCCTGGCCTCTGATTTCTCCAACCGTTCCTCCACATTCTCCATGTGCCCGTCTAGTTTGTCAAGTTTTGATGAGCAGTTCTCTACTTTGCCCTCCAATGAGGACAGTGTATCCCTGCATTTCCCTGAATCTCCCTTGAAGCAACTCAGTCCGCTGGTGGAGGGATCCACGCACTCTGCTGCACTGTGGACAAGGTCAGCCAGTCCAGCCCAGAGGAACCTGAGGTGCTGCCTCTCAGGCAGGGCCTTGGGAGCGCAGGGACCTCAGACACTGTTCTCCCCTCAAGCATGGTTTTATGTAATTTTCAAGACAGGTAGCTTAGATAATTTAACTAGCCCTTCAAGTATAAGTCACCTAACTCCCCAACTTACATACATAACTCACTCACAGTTATTATACCTTTGAAAGGCAGCTGGTTGTGGCTGTTCAAGATTCAACTTATTTTTTTTTTAATTTTTAGGAGTAGCCTCTTGATCTGAGATTTCACAATTCTGAAATTCTTAAAGATTTTCAGCTTAGAATAATGGTCTATTAAAGCTCATATCTAGTCCCATAAGACCCTTTAGAAGTAGTCTGCTCTGCATTCTGTTCTTAATTTGTCATATTATAGCACATTAGTCACAATATATCAGAAGTCATAGCTTAGATTATATACTCTGCTGTTTTTATTTTTGGTGCAAGTGGGATTTGACCTCATTAAGACATTAGTCCTCAGAGTTTGGTTTGAATTTATGCTGTGTGTGTATGGGTGCCAGAATCCAGAAATGGCTTGTATGTGTTGCATAGTTTATTAAAAGAGGTTGACTACTACAGTCAAACCAGGAAGAGTTGTTTAGCCCACAAAGCCAAACACTTTGACATGTTTTTCTGGTGGTGCTTTAACTTGGCTGATTTTTATGGAAATTACTTCTCTGAAATAAGCTGGAGAGAAATGCTGAGTTTGTGAGTTATGTATTGATACAGTATATTCACAACAGGTTTGTCTAGAATTAGCTCAAGTGGTGTATCTTGGTCTTGGTTTACTAATTAATGGTATTTTTGTTCATAATAGAATTATAGTTGAGGCTGTGTTTTCAGAGCATATTCTTCTTGGAACTTAAAATATTACCCAAGAGACCTATAACTCAAGTTGTGTTTTAATCTATTTGTCAGTCACTAGGGAAGCTGAAGGTGGTCTGAAGGATGTGAAGTGGCTGTAGTTCGTAGGGTCGCTAGTCTGTGTGCTTTATGCTTGTGTGTAAAGCTGTCAGTTAGGTTTGGGTGTGAAGAGATCTTTGCAAGCTCTGCTATTCAGGCTAGAGTTGCATTCTCTAAAAGCAGTTGGTATTCTGATGACACTTGAATGTTTTTAATCGAACATACATTGTTAAACCAAAAGTAGAATTTCCTGAAAGGGGGGATAATATTGTGAAGCTTTTTTACCTGATGTGTGTTCAAAAGAAAAATCTTAAATTTAGGATGAAATCTCTTTATGGTATGTGACTTAATAAATTATTGTTTGATCAAATGACTTGCAGGAACTTGATGTTTGTTGAACATCACATTAGCCTTAAGTATTACAGATCTTTTAGGAAACAGCATTAGAGAGATTTATATTTTCTATTAGCTGTTTCCCATTACAGAAAGCTACATAATTGTTTTAAGGTTATAGGCAGCGATTCATCTCTCTGATTACTTCTCAGCCTTGTTAATCTCAAGAGATTGGGTTCAGGGAATATTTTATATTTAGTTTTGATACATTTTTTAAAAATTATTATTAAAACAGAATACTTCAATTTATTCAAAGTTTATTTGACTGCTGGTGAATAACTATGGAAGCAAACCATTTTAGCATTATAGATTTTCTTTTATTAAATAAGGAGATATATAACAGTGGAGAGAACTATATATGGAATTTATTGAACTTACATATAAATTTATTTTTATAAGAAATGAGTAGAAAATATATTTCTTGAATGAAAGTTAAGAAAAACCAGTTTTTAACATACAATCTTTAAATTTTATTATTTTTAAAGCAGATATACCAGATTCATCACTATGGGAGAATCAAGATTCTGCACAAACTAATGGAATTGATTCTGTTCTGTCAAAGGCTGAAATTGCATCTTGTAGTTATGAAGCCAGGTATGTAGAAATTAACTATATTGTAATACTTAGGGATAGTTAATTTATTTACTTATTTTTATATGATATTTAGAAGTGGATTCAGACATTCTAGTCAAGCCTATAAATTTAAATATGTAATGGCCATGTCATGGAAAGAAATGTTTGTAGCCTTAATTCCTTTAGTTCCTTCTTTTTTCCAGCCCACAAATGCTAGATAACTTTAAAAAAACTTTATTTACTTAATTTTAGAGATAAGGGAAGGAACAGAAAAATCTCTATGTGCCAGAGATACATGGATCAGTTGCCTCTTGCAGGACCCCAACTGGGGACCTGACCCACAACCCAGGCATGTGCCTTGACTAGGAATTGAACTGGGGACCTTGGGTTTGCTGACTGGCACTCAGTCCACTGAGCCATACCAGCCAGGGCTAGATAACCTTTAGTAAACAGTTTCCTGATGAACCCATAGGTCCTACAGTGCAAACAAAAGAAATTGGATATGTCATTTTTAAACCCTTGTCTTTTGAAGCATGCCATTAAAGAGTTAGATACTTCTGAATGGGAGAGGTCTTTAGTGTTCATTTAGGCTATTCATTACTTTAATAGCTAAGAAAAATCCCTTGTGATTTAAACCCCTAATACTCAATGTCTTTTTAAAATTATGTTACAATTCGGTTCCCTACTAAATTAAAATTAAATAATTGAGTTACCTAATAATCTCACTTAAAATTGTAGTGTTATCAACTTATTGGCACTGATTTTGTGTTGATCTTTATCTTACAGTAACCTTAAACCCTAATTACAACTGGCTGTTTCAGTATAAGAACAGACATTTTATATATATATTTCTCAGTCATATATAAATTTCTCAGACTGATATATAAAAAAATCAGTCAATTAAAAATAATTATAATAATTATAAAAGTAGAGGCAGTAAGTGAATTGATTAATTAAAAAAAGCAGTCTTTATTTATTTTTCTTTTCTGATCATTAAGCACAGAGATCTTTACCTTTATAACACAACAGGCATTCATACATTGCTGGCAAGTGTTAAATTATTTAATTTAAAAATTATAAAAGTAGAGTCTTATCAGTTATATTTTTCAGTCTTTTTTTTTTTGAAAGAGAGATTAGGTAGCATCTTTATGGTTTTGTCCTTCATACTTTTTTAAAAATTGAAATATAATTCCAGGTGTACATCCTAATGATTTGATATATGCAACAATTTTTAGTCTTTATTAAAAGTTGGGGTTATTTGCCCTGGCCAGGTAGTTCAGTTGGTTGGAGGGTTGTCCCTTATACCCAAAGGTTGTGGGTTTGATTCCTGGTCAGGGCACTGTTACCCTAGATTGTGGGTTTGGTCAGGGTGTGTATGGAAGGCAACCTGATGATGTTTCTCTCTCTCCCACTGTCCTCTGAAAATCAATATATATATCCTTGGGTGAAGATTAAAAAAAATGGGGTTATTTAAGCAAATCTAGTCTGAACAAAAAATTTCAACTCAACATTGTCTAACCAAAATAGTTTGTTTAAAATTTTGCCAATTGTTTTATAAAAAGATATTTAAGACAAAAGCATTGTATATATAAAATTATAAAGTATTTTAAGTTATCTTCCCTTTGTGGCATGTCAAACTTTTACTCCCAGGCTAACATTGCCTTTCTTGTTGACAAAATTGTTCTATTTTTTTTTCATTGTTAGTTGTTAAAGTAGCCAAGCTGAAATTACTTGAATTAAAAAATAATTATAAAATGAAAATATCTTTTGGATTATTGTACTTTTATTATCACTGGCAAGTTAGAGCTGATCTTACATTGTACCCAGTAGGTTGGTCTTCCCCCCTACCCTCTGAGTTACTGAGTGGTGGTGACTTGTCCTTCTGATGGCTGGACAGTTGTGTCCCGGATCTGGAGGGTGTGATGAAGCCCAGATACTCTGTCAGACTTCAGATTTTGCTGGTTGGTGATGTGAAAGCTCCACCCTTGCTGTGCTGCCTCTACAGGATCTCTGTTCTCACTCAGGCCCCCAGCCTGAGTGCCATATTGGTGTGCCAAGGCTGCCTCCAGGGTAGAAGTGTTGCCAGCTCCTGGGGGTTCTGCATTCCAGTAGCTGCAGTTGTGTCTATACTCGAGGTTTCTGATGGGGTTTGGATGGTGCACTTGTATTGTATCACAGATGGCAATTGTCAAGCTGAGTATATGACAAAAACAGTTGGGGCGACCATGTATGAGGGCCAAATAATATGTAGCAAACCATTTAAGTGCCACTTAAGGTGGCAAATGTTTATTTTAAGGAGATACAAAAAGTGATGAAGATGATTTTGAGTGTAAGTTGGGGAAAACCCACAAAAACCACAGCAATGAGGTTTTTATTCTTTAATTGCAATTTTCCATTTTCTAGAAGGCTTATTGCTAATGAAGATCTCCAGAAAACAATTTTTGGATAACTCCTACAGTGTTAATGGTTATATTTTCTTCAAGTAGGAAGATTTGTTTTTAATAAGTATATTCATAATTATATCAGAGAGATTTTTGGGTTAGGAGTGGACTGGACTGTGGGGACAGTTAGCCCAGTTTTATGCATTGATGAGTTTTCAGTAAACAGATTAATAATAGAGTCAGCAAAGGATGGAATGTGAGGTGGTAGAAGTCACAGAAAGGTAGGCTGAGTGTGTGGGGTCAGAAAATGCATTAGTACTTGCACCCATACTTACCATAACTAATAAGCTTTGTATGTAAGTGAGAAGGTAGGTATGTGGATGAATAGATAATGATATGCAAATATCCTAGAATCATATATTTTTAAGATTAAATTATTTTTAAACCCGTTTTCATGGGCTTTTGTAAGGACCCTTTGCTCTTCTCAATTAGTGATATATATGGATGTCTTTTAGTATATCCAATGGACAGTGACAGTGATTTAGTGGTTAATTTGTCTATATTGTTTATCCAACACCAAAAACAATTGTCTGAATGTAGCATATTGCAAAGAGCATGGTCTCTGCCAAGCACACTGGGAAAAGAGATTCTGTCACACATTCAGGAAGTGTTGGTGAGGTATCCTGTGTGCAATTTTAGTGGGAAGAATAAGAAGTCACTGGAGTGAAGAGTCACTTCAGACTGTTTTGTAATTGTCTTCACTCATTTAAATTTTTGTTAAGTAAAAATTTTGAAAATGATATTATTGTGAATGTAAGAATGTTTATAGTAATTATATAACACATTCCTTTAAAAATGAAGTTATCTTTGTAAGTTTAGCTTTTATATGCTGAACCCATATAGCATTATTGAAAATGTTTTACACTTGTTTACAATGTTTATAAGATCCTTTTATGTAAACTTCTAAACTTTTATACAGTATGTGTACTTTCCTGCCTTACAATGTCCATTGATTATATCCATCCATTTTGAGTGAGGGCAGAGTCATCCTTATTATCCTAGAGCTAGTTTTTGTTCACCATCTTTTACTCACACCTTGCAAAATGCCTGAGACAGAAAATCTTGTTGAATGAATGAAATATATTTTTAACCATCTGTGAGCCATCACTTTCTTTACTGTCATTTCTCCTTCCTGTTAGATATTTCTCATCTACTAGGGGCTTTGCAGTTAGATGTTTTATTGCTGTTTTTGTGTATAGGAGAAATGAATGTGATTTTGCATTTTTTTCTAAGTTGGAGGATTTTTTCCCTTTTTGGCTCTCACTGGTGGTCTGAGATGGGGAGGGTGCCAGAGGCCTCTGAGTAATTAAAGACTATATATATGTTTCTTAAAACAGGGGACACCTCTATACTGAGTAAGCACTTGGTAAATATTTAATGAATGTACAATATGTGTGGAATAACCATTTGATATATTTACATAGGAGTGTGTAATCTGATGAAAACATTGCTTATTATTTTTTTGCTTGTGTTTTCACCTTAATATTTTTTCTTAATTCATTGCAGAGTGATAAAGTGGAATTTTGCTAATTTTGTATAATTCCACAATTATACTTTTGTGCTGAATGTGCCAAATATCAAAAGTGATGTGTGGCATTGAGAAACACAAAAGATTTAAAATTCACCATTTTCGGTTAGGTCCTTCCAAGTTCTAGCTACAGTCCAGGCTGATGTCCTGCTGTACACAGTGCTGTTGGCACCTTAGCCTCTGTAGAGGCACTTTTGGAGCATGGAATTGGTCGGTTGGGAATTGGGTGGTAGTAGGATGAGAACATTTTATGTTTTGTTTTTTTGTCACATGGCACTGTTTTGTATAGTTCTTTTGTTTATATTCTTTGTCTTGGGGGCTTTGGAGGATGAGCCCTGGCCACATCATGTCATGTATCAAAAGAAAAGCTCTTTCATAGGACATTCTTTCTCTGTGGTGGCTGTGATATCACCAGCATATGGCAGCTGGCATATCTGCCAAAGGCCCAGAGATCTGCATCTTAGGAGAACTTGTCATTGCAGACAAGAGCCAAACCCTTTGGTAACATATTTTGTCACATCTCCACATGTCATTTACACTAATCAGACAATTGTGTAATTTTCCTTTGGGGAGGGAAAGAAACCTGTATGTTTTTTTAATGCTTGTTTTCACCCCTAATGAGAATGGAGTTAAATGAAAATTGGTATATTAGTGGCATGGGATATGATATCAACATACTTGATATTTTATTTTGCATTTAATATTTTTTAGTATAACCTCCATTGCATTCTGTTTTTCTCTAGACAAGTTGGTATTAAGAATGGAATGTTTTTTGGGTACGCTAAACAACTTTGCCCTACTCTTCAAGCTGTGCCATATGATTTTCATGCATATAAGGAAGTTGCACGCACGATGTATGAGACATTGGCAAGGTACTGTATATGATATCGTCACTGCGTGTCTATGTTCTCCTGCTTCTTCTGCCTGATGTAAACAGAATCCAGTTTCTTTCAGATTGTCAGAATCACTTTTGCTGAACTTTTTTCTCTTTTAGGACCCTTTCCTCAGAATCCCAGTATAACAGTCTCCTCCTCTTTGAGCAACTCCATAATCAGTAGCGCCATCTTTTTGCACTGCTGAACTTGGTCAGAATCAAATGTAAAATCTGATTCTCTATCTACATAACTGGTAGTCAGTGGTTCTAGTTTTATTTTGTTTGTTTTTTGGTTTTTTTAAATATGGAACCAGACAGATAAAGGATTGGAATTTTTAAACCTGGTTATTCCCTTTTATTACATTGGAATTACAGTTTTTTTAAAATTAGAACTGACTGGTTAACAATTAGAGACACCTTAAAACCCTTGGTTTTCTAAAATCATTAGGTATGCCAAAAGTTAGTTTTCATGAAAGTTAGTTTTAGTAATAGTTCCAAGCTGTTTGATTAGTTGGCTTGAGAAAAGGATATTAATGGTTAAAATATTTCAGAATTTAAAATAAGTATATGCCAGACTATGTGTGCTCTAAAGCAGGACATTTTCTCTATTACGGCCGTGTAAGGTCTGTGTCACAACCACTCAACTCTCCTTTGCAGAGCGAAAGCAGCCATGGGCTGTATATTGTGAGTGGGTGTGGCTGTGTTCTGCTACCTTTTACTGAGCAAACCAGACATCTGAGCAGTGGGCCAAGGTGTGTCGACTGTATTGGTGTTCTAAGAAATAGATGTTTTGCCTCTGTGTTCAGTTCTTCCTGGACTTCTTCATGTATTATTTTGAATTCCTGATTATTGAGTATCTATTAATATAAACAAGTGTTTGTACTGCTAATCCTATAGAGAATAGTAAGATCAAGTCTCTTCCTTTGTGGAGTTTACTTTGGCAGTAGGGAGAAAATGTAAAGGAACAGATGAAGTTATTCTGGCATTAGTATGTAGGATTGAGTGCTGAATGATGAGACCCAGGTATAATCACACCTGTCCTTAAGATCCAAATACGAGAATGTTGGTATTGCCAAGTAAAAAGTGTGCTTCTTAAATCCTGTTCCAAAGCTTAGGGCAGTAGCAGTGTCCCAATGAGGGCTGGGAGGGGGTGACTTAGCTGAGTTGTGGTCCCAGAGCAGACTGCCAGCCTGAACCTCAAATCAGTAGGGCTTCAGTGGCATGTGGGTGTCCTTGAGGGGGGGGAATTAGTGTTATTCTCCTACCACCTCAGAAATCTTGCCTCAGCTTCATAGTCGCCATGCCTCAGGGCAGCTTTCACTCTGAAACAGATTGCTCATGTCAGGTATATCCTTCTGCTCTTACACATGTCACCCTTTATTTAAGTATAAGTCTGATTTGTTACCTACAATAAGATATAGGTGAAGGATGAGGCCTTTCCCTCCTAGTATATGTTACCAAGGGCATTCATTACTGAAGATATATTTGATCCTGAAACCTCTCTGGTTGCCTTCCACTTGTGGTCCATGTATTTAATTAACTTGGTCAGAATCAAATGTAAAATCTGATTCTCTATTACATAACTTGTAGTCAGTGGTTCTAGTTTTCTTTTATTGGTTTTTGTCTTTTAACATGGAACCATGGAACCACATGGCAACTGTCCTCTTGCTTTTCCTCTTCTCTAGCTAATTAAAACAAGTCTTTGGGTGGATCATGACCAGAAATGAAAACCAAAATATTTCTGCATGCTGGGGATGTAAATGGTGTCTTTTTAGACAGGTATTTGGGGGAGTGGTCACTATATACTGTATCCGAGGCTTCCTACAGTGTGTAATTGTGGTATTTTTGTTTAGGACAGCACTGATTATTTGAAAGATTTGTGTGATTTTTTTATTCTTTAAGAATTCTGGTAAACCATGTCTGAAAATTTTTTAGATTAAATGTTGACAGTTCTAACTCACTACTTTTCAACTATTCAGAGGTTTACAAAGGTATTCTCAGTATAGAGACACTAGAATGATAATTTCTGCTGTGTAGATAATATGGAAAAGGAGAAAACACTAATTAACTTTGCATTTAAAAGTTACCATAGGTGCCTAAATGATGACATTTGGGCCAGTTCAATTAAAATGCTATTTTTTTTATCTTCTTAAGTCTTTTAAGGAAATGCTGAAGAAAGATACCATGGAAAGGCTGTATTTTGCAACATCTGTGATTATGGGTGGCAAGCTGTAGCTGTGCTTCATTGCCTTTGCTTTGTGTTGGCAGCTACACACATAACATCGAAGCAGTCAGTTGTGATGAGGCACTGGTAGACATCACTGAAATCCTTGCAGAGACCCGACTTACTCCTGATGAATTTGCAAATGCTGTGCGCATGGAAATCAAAGACCAGACAAACTGTGCTGCTTCTGTTGGAATTGGTCAGTGTCTAGCTTCTCTCCTATTGTTCATGTCTCTCAAAGCATTGCTTTGGGATCATTGATTATCACTTAATTTTTAGGAGTGATTTTTAGATTTTGTTTTTATCACCCTAGCATTGCTCAACATTGTGCAGTACGTGAGATAAAAGTATTGGAAATGCAAGTAAATCATTGATAATATCTTTAGAATAAAAAGTTGGTATATTTCTTACTTATTCTTCAAAAATGGGGAGAATTGAATTCAGTATTTGTAAATAATGTATTTTTTTAGAAGTGCACAGAAGCTATGTGTAAAGCAGAGTGGTGTGGAGATGGGAAGTTCAGTGCTGTCAAGTTTGAAACCTGTTGTAATTAAGTTACTTTCTGAACTTCAGCAGTTCTAGAAGTCACCCTCATGACAGTGCCTTCAGTGATGGTCTCATTGCTCCCCATTATGTGTTATCCTTAAGCCTTGCACTTTGTTTTCTCAGTTAACTCCCATCATTTATCTTTCTGTGCCCTCTGGAACCCTCTCTCTCATACCTCAGCTTCCCTGAGTCACCTCCTCTTTTCTGAACCTACCCAGTACCTCTTGCCAAGGTACCTCTTTTCTTGCCCTTCTCTCAAGTGAACCTCATTTTGAACCTGCTGTGCTCTATGTGCCACAGCCTATAGGGAGGGAGAACTTTCTTTACTTCCTGCCTCCTGCCATCTCTCTAAGATCAATGAGTAAAAATAATAATTAAAAATAATTATAAGAAGACACAGAAAGGAAAAACATGGTTTATTCATAGCCTCCTTCTGTTACTAGATAGCCTGCCTGGGGTTTGACCTGCAGATCCTTCTCATCATTTATTTAGGACTTACCCTCTGTGGTCCAATATCAGGCACAGGTTTGGTTTTTGGGTTTTTGTTCTGTCTTTAATTGTATTTTTAGTTTACAAGGATGACGATGTGCATAACATTCTTTTAAGTTCAAGCACATAATTAAAATTTCCACGTGATATTTCCTCTTGTCAGCCCTCTTTTCTTCTTTGGAACCCACCATATTTATCATTTTAGTGTGACTTTCTAGAACTTTTTTTCCTCGTGAATATCTATATATTTATATTCCCTACCCTGGGAAAACAGATAGTTTTTACATAAGTCTAACATAATATTAAGACATACCGTTTATGTGAGTCTTTTATAATTTTAGGAGATGTCATTATTTACATACAAATTCCCATGACATCTTAATTTATCAGGCCCCTGACACCTTCCCAGCAGCCTTTGCTCTAGTTTTTGTGTTCATACCCACACCTTGGACCTCCCTGTCAGTATCCATCTTTATTTTTAAATCTCTCAGACTCTCAATTTCTATTACACGTGTTCTGACCATAGAGTGAGACTTCTGGTTCTTTGGCCATTCTTTTTTTGCCAGTTTGATAGCATTCATTTGGCCTTACTTCCCTACCTAGCCTGGATCTGTTGTTAGTAAATGAACTAATTTCTGATGACTGCCCTCAGCTTCCATAAATCACAATCGTTAGCACTACTTTCTCCATTACTTTACCCCAGGGTAGGGGATGCTGAAAAAGATACTTATTTTGAAACAAAGAGTAACCTCTGTCTAGTAACCATGCTGGTTATAATCTGTTATACTTAACAAAATTCTGCCAGTTTTATACTGTATTTGAAATGATCGATATTACAAATTATTTATTTTCATTGTTTTTAGAAATTTGCTCAGTGACCTATGTGTAGATGTCTTTGTTAAGAAATTTAAAAATTAATTGTGGTATTTCTTCAACAACTTTTGTTTTTGTATTTTTTACTGTATAGGTTCTAATATTCTCCTGGCTAGAATGGCAACCAGAAAAGCAAAGCCAGATGGCCAGTACCACCTAAAACCAGAAGAAGTTGATGATTTTATCAGAAGCCAACTAGTTACTAATCTACCAGGTAAACACAAATCTTTTCTTTTTAACATTTACTATAAACATTTATTAATATTAAAAGTTTATGTTGTATCTCTTTTTTCCAAAACATGAATTAAATATTTTGTTTATTTATTTTTGAATACAATGAACAACAAAATTTGGAATTCCACAATGAGTGTCTCAAGTGATTTATCAAGGACCTTAATGTTACATTCACTTTTGCTTCTGATGTGTTTTATTTTTAAGTATTTCTCAAGTAGCAAGATAAAGAATTCTAAAAAGTCATTTAAAGTGAATGTGATGAAATTGGATTTTGGTCTTCTAAATAAATCATAATTGAAATAGTATACTTCCAGTCAAAGATAAAATTTTGAGACTTGAGTCACCTATTTATAAAATTATTCTGTTGGACTAATGACAGTTTTTTTTTATTTTAGTAAATAAATAGTTTTAATTAAAAGTGTAAAGTATATGAACCATATTCAGAAGAATATTCAGAAGAATATTCAGAAGAATAAAACCTAAAGGTGAAGTAACGTGTTTGGTTAACTCAAAGGTTGAAATAAAGCTCCATCTACATCTTTCTTGCCAAAAGGGCAGGATTTAGTTATTTTACATTTTTGTGTAGTTTCTGTGTGGCTAGCTAACCTAATATGTAAAATCTTTCCATGGAGAAATCATCAAATAATAGTTCATTACAACTGAAAAATGGTTGCCTTTTAAAAGGCCTTGAAGAGTGCTCTGCCAGGGTGGCTCAGTTGATGGAGCATCATCCTATATACCAAATAGTTGAAGGTTCGACCCTTGGTCAGGGCATATACAGGCGGCCACTAATCGATGTTTCTCTCTCTCATCAGTATTTGTCTCTCCTCCCTTCTCTCTCTCTAAAATCAATAAGAACATATCCTCAGGTGAGGATTAAAATAAATAAATACATACATACATACCTTGAATAAATACAATTTTGGGGGGTAGGACAATTCCTTTCACAATTATTAAGCATTTAGACTTGCTTTCTATGGTAGATGTCTGTTTCTAAGAAATTTTTGTAAACCACATACCAATCCTTGATACTGTGTCACATAATCCTTTTCTGTTGGCTATAAAGCAGACTGTATTATCGTCACAAAATTCTCTTGTGTTTGTGGTGGGAAAGTTCAAGGGGCACATTTTTAAAAATATTTTATTTATTTATTTTTACAGTGATGGGAAGGGAAGGTGAAAGAGAAGGAGAGAAACATTAATGTGTGGTTGCCTCTTGCACGTCCTATGCTGGAGACCTGGCCCGCAACCCAGGCATGTGCCCTGACTGGGAATCGAACCTGCAACCCTTTAGTTCATAGTCTGGTGGTCAGTCCTCTGAGCCACACCCGCCAGGGCCAAGACAGCACATTTTTTATGAAAGTTTTTAATTCATTCGTTTATTAAAGATGAATGTAGGGATATTTTTAGGTGCATATTCTTAAGACTAATAAAAGTATGTCTGAACTAAAATTTTTATTATAAGCCATAAAATATTAAATGATCAAAAACCATTATATGATGGGTTAATTTTGAAGCTTCCTAACTCCCTACTAAATAACTTAAATATATTAGTGTCAGAAATGTGGAATATGACATTGTGATGGTCCATTTGAGGTTAAATTCAAATAATTAACGGTACAAAAATGAAGTTAGCAATTATAGCAGGTCCTTGAATTATGTCATTTGTTTCAGTGTCATTTTGTGTATGATGTTGATCAGCAAAAAAACTTCATTTCCCATGGGTCCACTGTCAGTGTGCAGTTGGTGTGTTCTACCCATGTCTGCATGGGTTTTCTTCAGGAACTCTTGAGTCCTTCTACATCCCAAAGATACTCATGTGAAGGGAATCGCCATGTCTGAATTGTCCCCAGTCTGAGTGAGTGTGGGTGTGTGTGAGCGGCCCTGCGCTGTAAGGGTGTCCCTTCCAGGGTGGGGCCTGGCCTGGTGCCCTGAGCTGCTGGGAGAGGCTCCAGCCACCACTGGACTAGAATCAGCAGATTGGAAAAGAATGCTCTCACTTGGTTTTATTACTCTTTCTTAAATGTATGCAGAGCTCACATTTATGTCAATATTTAATATTGGAAGGGATTAGGATCTTTATTTAGAAGTTTGGTGATGTTTTTTGACCAGAAATATGCCACTAGAAACTTAACTATTGTTTATATAAACTAATCTAGGATTAAATTGATTTTCTTATACCTTTTTTCACTTAAAGTCAGTTTCCAAGAATTTATTGATGATGTTAAGTGGGGAATTACAGGACCTATTTAGACAACACAATTTAAATTCTACATCTTACTTCAGTTTTATATAAAAAAGAACCAGTATGTTTAGAGCTGCATGTGAAATTTGAGTTCAAGTTTATTATTCCAGCCATTTCTAGTAGTTTGCTACAGCTGCCATAGCAAAATACCACAGAAATGTATTTTCTCAAGATTCTGGAGGCTAGAAGGCCAAGACTGAGTTATCAGTAGGGTTGGTTTCTTGTGCAGCCTCCCACCTTACGGCTTATAGTCCATGTTCTCCCTGTGTCTTCACATGGCATTTTCTCTGTGTGCATCTGTGTCCTGATCTCCTCTTATAGGGACACCAGTCATGTTGGATTAGGGCCCACTCATATGGCTTCATTTTACTTTTCAAGGCCCCATTTCCAATTACAGTCACATAGTGAGATACTGGGTATTAGTATTTCAACAGAGGAATTTTGAGGATACATATTTCAGTCCATAACACCATCTTTAAGTGAATCATTTTTGTAGGGCTTATTTATTTGTTGGTATTTTTACACAGAAATAGAGAATGTTTAGTTCCTTGGCCTACCAATCTTATCTTTCACCTTTGTTTGCTTCCTGGCTGGAGGGACTTGATTTAATTTCTTGAAGGACAAGTATGAGGTTACACGTCCTGGTTGAGTTCTTAGGCACAGCCTTGCATGTCCTGGTGGGTGGACATATGAAAGCTTGGGCAGCAAGGTTGGCTTCCTCTGGTTAGCTGCCTTCTCATGCAACATCCTTTTGTTTTCAAAAACCAGTTCTGTTCACCCCAAATTGTATGGTTTTCATGTGTGTAAATTATTGGCCATTATAAAATTCCCAAATTCTTAATTTAGAACATTTCAGGTATACGAAATGTCAGCCTTCTCTGTTATCCCTGTCCTGAAGGTGGCATTGTAATCCGTAGTTTCTCAGAGTGTGTTCTACAGGGTACAGGCTGTTCTTTAAAAAAGGATTCCACATAGGTAAGGGAACCTTCACAGGGGTGGGCCTACACAGTAAGAGTTCTGAGAATTCTTACAATAAAGAAACCAATTTGTTAAAAACCAGTAATCTCCCAAAGATATTTGAAGATGGATATCTAATACCTTTTAATATCTTGTGGAACATGCTTTGAGAAAATTTTGCTCTCCAGCCAATCACCAGGAGAAATTTGGTGTTGACAACACCTTGCTTCTTGTCTCCACAAGCTCTCTTTGGCCCTAAATATTTATTATTCATTAGCATAGTGTGCCTCACACAATAATAGAGTTATTGTAGCTACATAAGAAGGAAAAACATACTAGTTAAGTTTGTTTTAGGGAACTCCACAGAATAATTATATGTTAGGCTAACGAATTATTTAATGAGATCTAGTTATCTAATGAAAGACTGGATTGTCCCCAACAACCGCTTAAGTACAATAGCTATTTCTGTGTTCCTTGGATCTTTTCAAGGCTTTTCTTCCTGTATGTGTGCCCTTAATTTAAGGACCTTTTCTACCTGTTCAGCCTACTTTGGGTTTGTGCACTCAGTCTGTCCTTTCCATCTCTTTATTCTCACAGAAATACCATGAGTGTGTACATAAAGATCTTTGCTGTTCTGATATGGTAGCCCTAGCCAAGGGAAACTTAGTGACACTGATTAAAGTTACATAAAACTAAGATCTAGTTTCTCAGTTGTACTAGCCGCATATCAGTGCTCAGCAGCCACCTGTGGCAAGTGCCTATTAGATAGAACAGCACAGGTATAGAATGTTTCCACGATCACAGACAGTTCTGTTAGCGCTCATGCAGTTGTGAAAGCTTTATTCTGAAACTTGACTCTCCTAGGGCTCTGTTGGGCTGTCAACTTCTGGGTGCCAAGGAAGGGACATTGCTGACCATTTCTAATCTAAAGTAATTGTTCTCATTCAAGAACAGATATCAAGTCTCTGTCCCAGTAACTTGCCCAGGAGCTTCCACATCTTTGATTTTCTTCTACCTTTCTCTGAGACTTGGTTCTAAGTTAGCATATTGTCCTTCGGTTTGCCTCTCTAGGTAACTGCACTCAATGTGAGCCTCAAGACCCTGTTACTTTCTCCTTAGCCATGCCTCCATTTCTTATAAACACTTACATGATGCAGTCAGTTAAACTAGCTATCCTCTCAGGGTTTTGCTGCTGATTCCAACCTTACCTTTTCCACCCCACTCAAAGTAATGGGGGTCAGAGGTCAACCCACCCCCATGCTTGCCTCCCACCCTGGACTTCAGGCCCATCCTATTGCATTAGATAAGGTTTGGACTGAAAGTTTCCTTACTGAAAAGACTATAATGGACATAGTCTTTTCTTCTCCCCTTCAAGGATGGTCAGTTTGGTGGTTTAATATAATAGCCTTTCTTTTGTTCCTGTCAGTGAATAACAATTCTGCTCAGTATACTTAAGACATTCTCAAAACACTCTAGGTGTCCCGCTGCCCCACCCTAATACACACACAAAATCCAGGATTATTATTGCCTGTTGCTGATTTTGCAAGTCACTGAGAACAAATTGGCTCCCAGATATGTAAAAGAAAGATCGTGGTTACATTGCAAGGATGGGAAGCAGGGCAACAGTGAGAAGGAAAAAATAGAGACAAAAAGCCTTCCCTGAACATGACTAGGAAAAGTGCCTATCTTGTCTGTCTGACTTTGGCAAACATAGTATATGATTTGTCCATTTCCTTGTGTTTCTCCTCCCTACCTTGAAAAATACTCAAGAGGTTTCACTTAGAATTTCACCTTTTTATGAATAGTGTACCTCTGGAGGATTTTTTGTTGCTGTTAATTCAGACTCTAGTATTCTCCCTTGTTCTCCATTCTGACTTGAACCATAAAATGGCACAGATGGGAGGCAGCATCCTTAACATCTTTTAGGGAGTAAATGCTCTTGGTTTAAACTTGTCTAGCCCACTCCCGTGGCCATGAGTCCTTTGTGAGCTTTACAACCTCCTAACCTTGTGTCATGCATAACTGCTTCAAGAGGTTCTTTTGGCAAAAATTAGACTGCGGTGGTTGTTCCTTCTACTGAAAACACTCAGCGGATAGGAGCCAGAAGTAACAGTAATGAGCAGAAGATGTCAGACTTCATTCTGAGCTCTCTGATAAGATCTTGCAGAAGACCAGAAACACCACCTTTTCCTTACTGATGAAAAGTATTGATTTGATAGTTTGAAGGCCATTTTAATAAGAGTTTTAGTCCTGGCTGGTGTGGCTCAGTGGATCGAGTGTGGGCCTGCAAACCAAAGGATCACGGTTCGATTCCCAGTCAGGGCTCATGCCTGGGTTGCAGGCCAGTTCCCAGCAGGGGACGCACCAGAGGCAACCATACATGGATGTTTCTCTCCCTCTCTCCTTCCCTTCCGCTCTAAAGAAAAAATAAAATAAAATCTTAAAAAATGCTTATTAAGAAAATAAGGGGTTTAGTTTCTCTTAATTGCTCTTAAATACCTTTTCTAGATTTGTATACTTTTGTTAAGCTTTCAGGCAAATTGAAAGCAGCAGAACCCATCACCATCCTTTGGGTGAGGCTCAAACTTCGCGATTTTTACAGTGTGACATAGGGACTACTAAATGCTGGCCCAGCTGTGGAAAGGTGATACCTTTTTAGGAAGATCATCTTTGTTGATAAAAGAAATTAGTCTCTGCCCTCCAGCCCCCTAATGCCACTTGGTTTGCTTAAGAACCTTCATCCCAAGGTCATTGGTACCACTTCGTCCAGTAACATTTTCGGGTTCAGGCCTATGTTGATAAGTTCTTATTTTAGTTCCCATTTAAAGAAAATGTGTTTGCAACTAATGTTGTAAACTTTAGCTACCACTAAAATCACAGAGGAATCCTAACATTCATGAGTTTCCTTATAGGTCTGTAAGTCATACTATAGCTTAATTAGTTGATTTTGTGAATAAGATAGAAATTTGGGTATTACTAGTAATAAATTAAAGTTGCATTCTTTCCCCAGCCAGGTGGCTCAATTGGTCGGAGCATCACCCCATACACCAAAAGATTATGGGTTTGATCCCTGGTCAGGGCACATACCTAGGTTGGGAGTAGGATCCCCTGTCAGGAAGCATAAAGGAGGCACCCGACCAGTGTTTCTCTTTCTCTCTCCCTCTTTCTCTAAGATCAGTAAACATATCTTCAGATGGTATGTTTAAAAAAAAATCACATTGTTTGAGACTTTACATAATACATATTTGAGAAGATTTGGTTCACCTATATGTGGAGCCCAAATTGAGAAGCTTCTAGAAATTACTAGCATAATTTGTATTAAAAAATTATTTAATTTAGAAGCCTAGAACTCCTGGTCGAGATGGAGGAATAGGTAGATATACTTTGCCTGCTCTTAAAATCAAAAGAAGGACAACAACAAATTGAAAACAAAAAACGAGAACTTCCAGCAGACCAAACTGTGGAAGTCTGACAACCAAGGAGTTAAAGAAGAAACATTCCTCCAGATTGGTAGGAGGGGTGGAAGTAACTTGCAACAGTGGCTGAAGGACCAGGGTGGGCAAGGTGGTAACTGGCAGAGTGGGAGGTCCCACATTTGTGTGTGGATAAACTAATAAACCCGGAGAAACAACTGGGGAGCGAGACAAACCACACAACCCAGGGTTCCAGTGCAGGGAAATAAAGCCTCAAAACCTCTGACTGAAAAACCTGTGAGGGTTGAGATGGCAGGAGAAACTCCCAGCATCATAGGAGAGTTTGTTGGAGAGACCCGCAGGGTCCTAGAATGTACACAAAACCACCCAACCAGGAATCATCATCAGAAGGTCCCAGTTTGCTTGTGGGTAGTGGAGATAGTGACTGTAACCTCATAGAGAGCTGAGCAAGCCTCGTTGTTCCCTCTCAGACCCCTCCCCCCACATAAAGCACCACAGCCAAGTGCATTGCCCCACCCTGGCAAATACCTAAGGCTCCACTCCTTACTACTTAACACGTGTGCCCAGACAAAAATTATGGCCCAAATGAAAGAACAGATGAAACCTCCAGAAAAAATGCAACTAAGGGACGAAGAGATAGCGAAGATAGCCAACCTGTCAGATGCACAGTTCAAAACACTGGTAATCAGGACGTTCACAGAAATGTTTGAGTATGGTCATAAGACAGGAAAAAGTGAAGGCTATGAAAAGTTAAATAAAGGAAAATGTATAGGGAACCAACAGTGACTGGAAGGAAACTGGGATTCAAATCAATGGTTCGAAGCAGAAGGAAGAAAGAAGCATTCAACCAGAACAGAATGAAGAAACAATTCAAAAAAATGAGGAGAGGCTTAGGAACCTCTGGAAATAATTTAAGTGTGCCAACATCCAAATCATAGTGGTGCGAGAAGGAGAAGCGAAAGAGCAAGAAATTGAAAACATAATGAAGGAGAACTTCCCCAATCTGGCAAAGGAAATAGACTTCCAGAAAGTCCAGGAAGCTCAGAGAGTCCCAAAGAAGTTGGACCCAAGGAAACACACACCAAGGTACATCATAATTGCATTATCCAAGATGAAAAATCAGGAGAGAATCTTAAAAGCAGCAAGAGGAAAGGAGATAGTTACCTAAAAGGAGTTCCCATAAGTTGATTTCTCAAAAGAAACCTTATAGGCAGCGAGGGGCTGGAAAGAAGTATTTGAAATCATGAAAGAAAGGCAAGTACCTACATCCAAGATGACTCTATCCAGCAAAGCTTTCATTTAGAATGGGAGGGCAGATAAAGTGCTACCCAGATAAGGGTCAAGTTAAAAGAAGTTCATCACCAGGCCCTTAATATATGAAATGTTACAGGGACTTATCTAAGTAAATGAAGAAGGTCAAAAATATGAACAGCAAAATGACATCAAGCTCACAACTATCAACTCAACCTGAAAACACAAAAACAAAAATGAACTAAGCAAAAAACTAAAACAGGAACAGATTCGGAGGGTCGTTAGTCGGAAGGGGAAGGGAGGAATAAGGGTAAAAGGTACGGGGAATAAGAAGCATAAATGGTAGGTACAGAATAGACAGGGTAGATTAAGAATAGTATGCCAAATGGAGAAGCCAAAGAACTTATGTGTATGACCCATGGACATGAACTAAAGTGGGGGAATGATGAAGAGAGGAGGGGTACAGGGTGAAGGTAATTAAAGGGAGAAAAAAATGGGACAACTGTAACAGCATAATAAAATACATTTTTAAAAAATTCTTTCATTAGATGCTTTAGTTATATTACTTAAAAATTTTAATGGCAATTATTTAAATTAATGATTTAATATTTAAATTGTGGGATTGATTTAATTAAATAATAAAATTAATCTGAATAAATAATTCCCTATTGATAAAGTATTTTTCATAGTTGATGTGTAGAACTAAAGAACTCAATATATCCCCTTTCCTAGGAGTTGGACGGTCGATGGAATCCAAACTGGCATCTTTGGGAATTAAAACTTGTGGAGACTTGCAATATATGACCATGGCAAAACTTCAGAAAGAATTTGGTCCCAAAACAGGTCAAATGCTTTATAGGTTCTGCCGTGGTTTGGATGATAGACCAGTTCGAACTGAGAAGGAAAGAAAATCTATTTCAGCTGAGATCAACTATGGAATAAGGTTTACCCAGGTACTAATTTCTCATTGGGTGTTGTTGCCTCTTGGTGCTTGACATTAAGTCATAAAACTTGCTATTCCTAGAGCTTGCAGAATCGTTTTTTTAGGTAAAGATTCTTAGCAAGATGTGAATGATGTGCATGTATAATATTGAAATTGTTAGTTATGTAGGATATAACATGGGAGTTTTTCTATGTAAATGTTTCTATAGCCCAAAGAAGCAGAAGCTTTTCTTATGAGCCTTTCAGAAGAAATTCAAAGACGACTTGAAGCTGCTGGCATGAAGGGTAAACGCCTGACTCTCAAAATAATGGTACGAAAGCCAGGGGCCCCTGTAGAAACTGCAAAATTTGGAGGCCATGGAATTTGTGATAACATCGCCAGGTAAACTTAATCTTAAAAATAATATTGGGTATTAATATTTCAGCACAGGTTATTACAATTACAGAAAACCAAAGTAGCATATAAATAAAGGTCTATAAACACTGATGTTATTTGATATTCTGTAGAGCCAGGCCTCAGCCTAAGGCCATTTCAAGTTATGTTAACGTGGCCAGGTTCAGACGGTCATGTGATCTCGTTGCAGTAGGTCAGCCTGTCAGTATGTTCCGGACCTTTGGCAGAGCATCCTGGAGTTCTTCAGGGTGTTGACTTAGGTGCATGGACACAAAGAGAAGGAAAGGCCTGCCACCTGTACCTACAAAGATGGTTGTGGACTTGGTGAAAGGGACCCGTTGGGAAATTTTAATATAGTAATCTAATAAACGATTTGAATTAAATACATTTGCTTCATTTAGGGAGGTCTAATTTCTGTTTGTGAAAAGATTATCATTGTAGTCTCTGAAAACAGAACACATTTAAAAATCCTGTTGGTTTTTTGTTTTGTTTTGTTTTTAAATTTGAGGGCAGCAAATACAAAACTACAGTTAAGAATTGTGACCAATATGAAAATACTTAGTTTTGCATGCCATTTTATACCACACTGTACACTGTATTGTGTCTGTTGGTCAACCAAAACTTTGAGACTTTGACTCCAAAAGCCACACACAGGAAAGGAAAGCTCATGCTGGCTGTGTGGATCGCGTTCACATTTTTGTAGTGATGTTGCTAAGAGGAATGAGATGACGTGAATCACAGAAGGCTTCCAACTTTATCAGTAATGCCTTTGTTTACCAGAAAAACAGAAATTACAAATTACACATTAAACAGCATAACTTAATAAAATGCATTTTTATGCAGTTGGTAATCTTGAACTGTATTTTAATGAACATTCGATGTATACCAATTTCAAGTGGTAGTTTGTTAAATGTAGTGATAGTGGTCATTTCTATAATAAGTTATTAGGACCTTACTCTGTATGTAATTCTTTTTAAACATGGTTTCTATGAGAGAATCAGGTCCAGTTTATAATATTATTACCTTTTCTGGTGTTGTAACCTGGAGCTTTATTTGTTCAAGATACATGGAAAGAATCATCCAAAACTGAAATAATTTTCCTGTGGAAGGAGAACTGGTAGCAATTAGAATTTCTTTTTGCCATGTATGCGATTTTAAATATCTTATAGTTACTTAGCATTGTATGTTGTGGTGCATTCAGTAGTACTTAGGGGCTTACTCTGTCTAATCTTATTAAGAAAATCAGCCTTTATGTCATCTTGTTTGGAAAAATCCAGGTTGTCTAGAAATCTAATTACAACCTTTAATAAAAACCTGGGGTTTGTTATACTTTATTCCCCCTAACGGGATAATATAATATTTATTCAGCTTTTTTATCTGCACGTGTATGTTTACTGTTGTTGGTGTATTTCTCTTTTGTCCTGAACTTAAAAAAAAGTTTTATTGTGGAAACTTGACACAATGTAACACAAGAGTAGAAAGGACCGTGTAATGAACTCCTGCGCACCCATCGCCTGGTTTGCGCAGGGGCTGCTCGCTGCCCGTGCAGCATCGTCGCCTTGCCCTGGCGACCCTGACGCGCACCTCAGCTTCTGTATCGGTTCTTCCCCAGTCTCTCAGTGTTTACCTCGGGCGAGATGAGGGCTCTTTGTTTAATGAACACAAGTAATAAAATACACATTCTGCTGTGCCTTTAAAATACTAACTTTGGGTGACACATGATGCAAAAGGAGCACATGAGTAATTGAAACAGGTGTCATTTTATAAATGTTACCAAGATGTAGGTAGACTGTAAGGCATTATCTTAAACTTAACTTTGTGGTGGTATCATGACTGTATAAGAAATGCTGTAGGTGAGGGATCATGAAATATTTAATACTGACCCTATATCTCTAATTCAGAGGTTGACAAACTACTTCCTGTGGGCCCAAAGGAAGCCTGTGGCTTGATCTTATATTATTGGTATGAAGGAAGAATGATTTTTATATACAACCTTGTGAGCAGTGAAGAATGTGGAAGAGACCACTGGGCAGTTTGTGGATTCCTTCTGTTAGTCTCACTCTAGTGCTGTATTTCACCATGGACAGTGTGCTCCTGTGTATACGGCACACCCATATTTTTGGCCCAAACTTTCAGGGAAAGAGTCTTTTGTTTTAATTTTTCAGTTCTTTTTTTTATTCATTTATATTTAGATACTTGTTTTTTCTATTATAAAGGAAGTTTAGCATTTATTTTGGAACATATTATGGTACAAGAAATTTTATGTAACATAATTACAAAACACAAGAACAGATACAAGGTGTTTCAGGCACTACCCATGTATAATGTGCATCCTTGATTTTTCCCTCAAAAATTTGAGCAAAAAGGTACACATTATACATGGCAAAATACAGTAATGTCCAGTTGAGTAAATTAAGAACTGGTCTCCACATTCTGTATTTCTTCAATTTCTGTACTTGGCCTTAACCAAAAGCTACGTCATAATCATGTGACTTACAGATTCCAATACATTATGAACTTGTAATAGAAATGACAGATTTTAAGTTGCGTGTCAGAGCTACATGTAGATTGAGGTCTGCCTTCATTTAAGAAAATTTTTCTTATAACACTTTTCCTCTTGGAGTACTTTTGTTGTATAGGTGTTTTTAATTTGAAATATATATGTGTATTTAATCAAAGTAATGCATGTAGTTGACAAGATGTCACATACAATGCTTTAAGTCCTCTGCACTCCTCCCCAGTTCCGAGTACCATTTTTTCAACTTTTTAGTGGTTCTGGTATTTACCTCCATATTTTTAGATACGTACTTAAACTGCTATTTCTGGCTTATTTCAGTTTTACAAAATGTTTACTGACTTTCCGTTGTAGATAAAGATTTATTATCGATCACTGTTTTCCCTGTATGCATATATCATTGCCCCTAATAAAATCATTGGTTCAATCAATGTCTAGGGTAACATTGCTATAACCATAAAAATACTGTACAAATCTGATCCATGTAGTCCACTATGATTATATTTCCTCTCCTGTATCTTGTTTTGCTTGTTTGCTTTTGTGTTAATTTGTAAGAGGTTATCCCTAAACTCCTTCCCAGTACATTTCAATACATCAGCAATCTATTGGTTCAGTCTTTTTATTTGGAGACCTCTCTTTTGGGGTCCCCCAGGCTGCTACTCTAGTCTGGACCAGTTTATTTTAAGACCTCCTGCAAAGCCTTCTCTGATCTGTGTTGGATCCCTGCTTTCCTCCTCCTCCTCCTGGTACCTTACTGAGAATGCTTATCTGTACCTACCTTTGAACCTGTGTGACTGTCCTGGTGCTCGGTGGTTTTGCTTACTTAAATGTTATAATTATAAGTTATAAGTTAGTAATCATTTTCCTCCGACCAATCAGAGGCTCTGTTTTCATCAGTTTTTCAGGATTGCCTTTGAGAAGTTCAGTGCTCCTCTGGTTGCCTCTTGTTACAGGGCCTGTCCTTTTCCTCTGGAACTTGCAGAGTCTGTGTCTCAGGCTCTGGAATTTTATTGTCTGCTCTTTGTCTTTATGCCAGGTACTTTGTCAGTATTAATTTTTTGTCTCTAGTAACATTTTAAATCTGAGTGTTTGGTTTTGTTCTTTGCATATTTAAATATTTAAAGTATCTCTTATTTTAAATCGCAGTATTATCTCTTATCTTTTGTAACTTTTATATTCTTCTATTCCCAGTGTGAGTCTATTTCTCCAATTTTTTTTTCCTGTTTTGGTTGTTGTCGTATTAGAGGTTTTCTTCTTCAAGTAGCCATCTGATAGTTCTTGGTGGTCTCTTCAGATATGAATTGTTAGGATCCTCTGATTCTTAGTGGGACATGTAGAAAGAACAGTGAGTTTCACCGTACATGAGTGGTTGGAAGAGCTTGCCTGTTGGATTACAACAGCAACTGGTACAACTGGTAGTATCTGTGGTCTTTTCTCTTAGGCTTAAGGGTTTCCCTAGACTAGAATCCTCCCACGTCTTGCCTAGGGGGCGGAGGAGAAGATGGAAGGATTGCAGCTGGCATTCTGGTTCCTCAGTAGGGAAGAGGGAGAAGGGTATGTGAGTTTTGTGAGGGAGGTGCCTCATTCCTCCCTTAGCCGTGCATGATATCTGCACCTCCTCCATGGGTGCTGAGTCTTCCACAGTAGAGGAGGAATCTCATGTACATCCTCAGTGTCATTCCCCATCCATTCATACATATCTGTTACCTCTAATTACTGAGCTTTTTGGAGGTTCTGTTGCATAAAGAGGCTTACTTGGCTTGGTGCCTTTCTTTAGGATCCTAGCAGGCAGTTAATAGTAAACTTACTATTTACTGATTTGCTTTCAGTATTCTAAATTATGGTTAATGTTTTTCTTTTCATACCTCCTCTCCCATTTCTATCTTTTAAGAGATTATACCTTTTGGTTTTTTGATACATTTTATTGATTATGCTATTACAGTTGTCCGAATTTTTCCACCTTTGCCCCCCTCCACCCAGAACTCCACATTCCCTCTGGCTATTCCTCCACCTAGTTCATGTCCATGAATCATACATGTAGGTTCTATGACTACTCCATGTCCTATACTGTTCTTAATATCCCCTTGTCTGTTTTGTACCTACCAATTTGTTCTTAATCCCTCTACCTTTTCTCTTATTCTCCCCCTTCCCTCTCCCATCTGGTAACCCTGCAAATGACCTCTATATCTACGATTTTGTTTCTGTTCTGCTTGTTTGCTTAGTTTTTTAGATTCAATTATTAATAGCTGTGAATTTATTGCCATTTTAATGTTCTTAGTTTTGCTCTTTTCCTTAAATAAATCCCTTTAACTTTCATGTAATAATGGCTTGGCTGTTGATGACCTCCTTTAACTTGACCTTCCATTCTAAATGATGGCTTTGCTGGGTAGAGTCATCTAGGTTGTAGGTCCCTGCTTTTCGTCACTTTGAATACTTCTTGCCAGTCTCTTCTAGGCTGCAAAGTTTCTTTTGAGAAGTCAGCTGACAGTCTTATGGGAACTCCTTTGTAGGTAACTCTTTTTTTTTTTTTTTTTTGCTGCTTTTAAGATTCTCTCTTTAACCTTTGGCATTTTAATTATGATGTGTCTTGGTGTGGGTCTCTTTGAGCCTAACATGTTTGGTGCTCTCTGTGCTTCCTGGACTTGTATGTCTATTTCCTTCACCAGATTAGGAAAGTTTTATTTCATTATCTTTTCAAATAAGTTTTCAATTTCTTACTCTTTCTCTTTTTCTTTCAGCACCCCTATGAATGTTGATATATTTGAAGTTGTCCCAGAGGCTCCTTAGGCTATCCTTGTTTTTTTTGGATTCTTTTTCCTTCTTACTGTTCTGATTGAATGCTTCTTTCTTCCTTATGTTCCACATTATTGATTTAATGCTTGGCTTCATCCGCCCCCACTGTTGATTCCCTGTTAATTTTTCTTTATTTTACCTAGTGTAACCTTCATTTCTGCCTGGGTCTTTTTTATGCTGTTAAAGTACCCATTGAGTTCCTTGAGCATCCTAATAACCAATGTTTTGAACTCTGCATCTGATAGATTGCTTATCTCTGTTTTGTTTAGTTTTTTTTCTGGAGTTTTGTTTTATTCCTTCATTTGGGCCATATTTGTCTCCTCATTTTGGCAACCTCTCTGTGTTTGTTTTTATGCATTAGGTAGAGCTGCTTTGACTCTGTGTCTTAGTAGCGTGGTCTATTGTAGAAAAGCTCACAGGTAAGTTGGATGGGGCGGAGCCTTAGGTAATCATCAGGGCGGAGCAACCCTTATGAACCAGATTGATGGAATCTCTGATACGCTGTCACCAGTCTGTGGCTCTCTGTGGGGTAGGGCAGAAAGAAAGGGGACTGGCATCAGAAAGGGGACAGTGCCACTGCCTGGCCTCTGGAGTTTTGACTGGGAGGAAGTTGTACCCCAGCACTCGCCCTGATGCCAGACAGTTCATCTTCTCCGTGTGTGCTGCTGGCGCCCTTCCAGCCTGGTGCTGAAGCCCAAAGGGAATGAAGTCTGTGTAAGTCCTAAGTCTGTTGCAGGCCCTTTCAGTGGAGACTCCTGAGAATCCCACAGTTTCTTCCACTGTCCCAGTACCTCACTGGTATGTTTGCAGCCAGAAGTTATAGGGACTTACCTTCCTGGCACTGGAACCCTGGGCTGGGTGGTCTGGTGTGGGGCTGGGATCCCTCTCTCCTGAGGTATCCCTCCCAGTTTTTATCCACTACTCGTGGGTATGGGACTGCTTGTTCTCATCTCCAGGTCTCTGCCCCTCCTACCAGTCTAGCTGAATGTGACTTCTTTAATTCCTTGGTTGGCGGACTTCCATACAGCTCGATTTTCTGACGATTCTGGGTAATAGTCGTTTTGTAGTGTACCTGTAATTTTTGCTGTGGTTGTGCAAGGAGGCAAACCACATTTACCTATGCCTCCGTCTTGACCAGAAATCCGAGTTTATACCTTCTAAAAATAATATCAAGTCAGTTTAGTGCTGGTTTGGAAAGAAAAGAAGATAAACACATGTTTAATCCACTAAATCCATTAAAAACCATACTTTTAACTTACTTATCTGTGCTTTTATCTGTATTTATCTACGTGAAATATTATGTTTTTATATTTATCTATGTGAAATAAATTGACGGTGATTATTAGGTAACAAATCAGTAGAGGTATTTTTCCTATGATTCCTTAAAGAAACAGGCCCTTTTTACAGATGAATACATAGTGTTCTCATGGCACTGAAATAAACACAGTACATGTAGTTTTGGTGGGCCTCCTGCAGGAGTCCTGGAACATCTAAGAATTTTATATTCTGATCTCTGAGTTTAGTCAGGGCATCACCTTACCCCCTTTGTCACAGTTGCCCACACATTTCTTCACTGATTTATCGAGCATCTGAGGGAGAGTGGAATTGTATGAGCAGCTTTACCTCAAACACAACAACATGAGTCAAGAACCAAAGTACAGGGGAGTCATCTTTATGAAGAGCAACAATACCTCAAAGTAGACACCTGAAACCTTTCTTGGAGTCTAAAAGAGTGTACTTAGCATTCATGCGTTGGTTGCAACATAGTATGCTTATATTTGTGCGTGCATTAACTAAAGTACTTTTTTTAAAGTTCCAACTTATTTTTAGTTGGCCAGGTATTTATTAGTTTTTATCTTAAAGTTCTAATGTTCTGTGTGATTTTTCTTTTCCCCTTGCTGCCAGTGTAATTATTTAATTTGACTTCTTTGAGGGAAGACTGTCTCATTCATTTATAGGGATTATATTAAGTACTTAATTATATTTTTTTGTAATTTTCTTTGCAACTTTTCTGTAACTCTTTGAACAGTTCACTACTACTGAAATAGTAGTAAGTACATGTGGAATGCAGCTGTTGTTACTTTAAAAAAGTTAATTCTACCACTTACAGGACCATCACTCTTGACCAGGCAACAGATAGTGCGAAAACAATCGGAAAGGCTACACTGAGCATGTTTCACACAATGAAACTGAATATATCGGACATGAGAGGGGTAAGCATCTAATATTTTAAAATGCTGTTATTGTTTTTCCTTTGACGTGTGATCTGAATATGGTCATGGGGGGTGTAGGGGTTTATTTGCAGGTTTCGACTTTTCTGATACAATACTAGCAGAATAGAAACTGAAAAACTTGTCTTTCTCATTTGACTTGATCTCCGTATTTTTCAGAGAAGTGTCAGATTTGTTCTGAAATACCTTTGCTTTCTGCCTAGAATATTAATTTTATATTTTGAGTTTTTATAGTACCTTTCTTTTAATTAACCAAGGACTCCTTTTACATACGTTACCTTGCTTCCTGTTCTCATTCCCCTGGAAATAGATAGAACTGGGAGGAGTGGAATCTACAAATCCTTGTAGCTATCACATACTTTTTAATCAGAAATTACTCTGATGTCTAATGAGGGTGCCCGAGAAGAGTTTACCATAGGCTCATGAAGATGCCTTAAGAACAGATAGGTGTGAGGAGTCTCCAAAAAGTAAAAACCTTCATTTTTCTTCAAGATTTAACTTTGGTCGGTTTAGTCATGTGTGTGCACGTGAGCGCAGGGTCATTACTGACTTGGTCCACACCAAGTCAGGTGTGGATTCGACCTTGGTCGAATCCTTTTGTGGAAGGATTCGAGAGTTCTAAAGCAGCTGTGAGTGCTTCTCCCCGTAGTGCTGGGGTGGGGTGGGGGGGTGGCTGGCTGTACAGATTCCTGAAGGGTATCTGTGGCCCATCCTCTCCCAGACCCGTATTTTTAATATTATTCTATATGAAGTGTGGTTGAAGGTAAACTATCCCTTATTTAACCTTTTTTAAATCTTATTTTAAAAACTTAGCTGACTGTGTAGAAAGAACCTCAGTGGGATACAATGTCTCACCTTTTTTGGATTTTCTGGTTTTGAAGAGATTGCCTTTTATTGGGTAAAATTGGATACTGAAGACCGAGGGGACTGTCTACTCACTAGGGTAGTGTATTAGTTATTTTGTAATCACCTAGAAGGCTGTTTGAATACTTTCATTTAATATCATATTCTAGTAACAGGATCTAGAAGGTGTAAAAAGAGGATTAGCTGAGAAGTATGAGAAGGAATATTCTCATATTTTGCTTTAGTTCCCTAGAAACATACTCTTTTGTCTGATTCCAGGTTGGGATTCAAGTGAACCAGCTGGTTCCAGCTAATCCAAACCCTCCCGCTTGTCCCAGTCGCTCATCAGTCCAGCCAGGCCACTTTCCTGGTGGGGCACACTCTGTCCTCGATCTCTTCCAAGTTCAGAAAGCAAAGAAACCCACAGAAGAGGAGCACAAGGAAGGTCAGTGGTGTCAGTGTGGTTTCATTTGGGTGCTACTTATATATAGTCTTGGGAAGGCCCCAGTTTAAAAAGTTGTCTGGCACGGTTCTGTGTGGGACCTTTTAAGAGATAAACTGACATTCTGAATTATGGTGAACAGTAATAAAGTTTGTGGATTAAAGTCCCCCCCCCCAGATGATCTGAGGAGGCTATTTTATGTATTTTCTATACTTTCAGTATTTCTGGCTGCAATGGATCTGGAAATATCATCTGCCTCTAGAACATGCACTTTCTTGCCATCTTTTTCCACACATCTGACATCAAGTATCAGCCCCGTTACTAGCAAAGCAGAGTCTTCAGGGAAATGGAACGGTCTGCATTCTCCCATCAGTTTAAAGTCAAGACTTAACCTGAGTATAGAGGTCCCCTCACCTTCCCAGGTATATTTCTATAATTCTACATATGGTGTATATGCAAAAGTAGTTTTATGGTAATAATGTTGCATTTCTTTATCAGTAGGGGAGAATGGGTGACTTTTTAAGGTGACTTATACTACTGAATTCCAAATAAGAAATGACCAGTTAAAGTGAAAGATTTGTGTTTCTGCGGAGATTTGCAGCCCCTTTAAATTGTAAAACGTGAACGAGAGCCAGTTCCTTGAACTACCACTGGTCTCACAGCCCGTGTGCCTCTTTACGATAGTGGTGGTCACACAGCTTTGCTGTGTGGTCATTAGAGGCCTGTGACAAAGGTATTTTGTGCAGCATGTGCATACGGTTCACTGCGGCGTGAGTGACTTTCCTAACATGAACTACTTCTTCAGCTGGGGTGGGCTGTCAGTGTGGTGTGGGGCTGGAATTTTTACTCCTTGGAAGTGTAAGAGAACACTTTAAGCCAGTTTGGAAGTCTATTTCTCTGCCGCACAAAGTAGCAGAAGGCTGAAGGGTATGTGCGTGCTGTCTGTAGACTAGGGAAACAGGGCAGTTGTGACATGTGTGCATGGGTCCCACTTGCCGCTGAGTTATCCAGAAGTAGTTGCGCCTGTCAGGTGACATTGGCCTGCCAGCTTCCGGGCTTCTGTGCTTCCTAAGGGATGTGCGCTGATGGGCACCGGGAGGACCTGGCAAAGGAGCAGGCAAGTCAGGTATGCAGCTAGAGAAGTTAGCTTCTAGAAATCTTCTAGGTGGCTGCTCTCAGCCTAGAATTGTTTGGGAGTATATAGTTTCCTATATGAAAGGCAAACTTCGGGCTTAGAAATTTGACATACCCAGATTTTCGGACTGTAAGACACACTTTTTAACAGCATTATTTGCTTCAAAATATTTTTCCTATTTTCCTCCTCTAAAACCTAGCTGCGTCTTATGGTGCGGACCCCAGACACCCCTAGGTTTTAGAGGAGGAATATAGGAGAAAAATTTCGAAGCAAAAAAAGTGTCTCTTACGTTCCGAAAAATATAATACATGCCATAGGTGTTGGCCCCTGCCTTTGGGTGGGGTCTGAGATTTGAGCTTGACAGAGGCTTTCTGTGGAGGAGATTCAGCGACTGTATGTGGACTTACCCAGTGCAGTGGGACTGGCCAGTGTGCACACTCGTCATCTCTGGAATTCACACGTTACTCCTTAGGCTTCAGTGGCAAAGGTGGTGGGGCAGGGCGGGGTGGCTTTCCTGGCCTGGTTCTCTGTATCTGCACCTTGTGTTCACTACCCGGTATGTTAACATTGAAATGGAAGTGCCACATTAATTCTCCAAACAAATCATCTCTGAGTGTGACATAACTGCACACCCTATGTATGTGTTTTATAGCTCGATCAGTCTGTTTTAGAAGCACTTCCACCTGATCTCCGGGAACAAGTAGAGGAAGTTTGTGCTATTCAGCAAGGAGAGCTGCACGGTGACAAAAGGAAAGAACCGGTAAATGGCTGTAGTACAGGAATTTTGCCACAGCCAGTTGGGACAGTTTTGTTACAAATACCAGAACCTCAAGAATCTAACAGTGACATGGGAATTAATGTAATAGCCCTTCCAGCATTTTCACAGGTAAGTTCACTTTAGGGGTCTTCTATCGTAGTTTAAATAGTCTTACCCTAGTCATGTCTCCTACTGCAGCTCAGGGCATGTCTTATTTCCCGTATTCCTTTGCACCCAAATGCTCATTAGTCTATACCATATCCATTGAGGCAGGAGAGGCTGGCTCATTTCCTCCTCAACTGCAGGACAGACTGACAAAGCAGCCTCTCCCAGAAGCAACTGAGGGCAGAGAAGAGGGAGGCTCTGGTATCTGGAGATGCTCACAGCGTGTTCCCCATTCACTGACCAGGGGCCACTAGGCTATACTCGAGTGACGTGCTGGGGATGCGTCATCACACTAGGGACACAGTAACACAGTCTAATGTTTCAAAAAACATTACATATGAGCCTGCTTTCTTGTGTTCTGCTTCTCATTTTTTGTTTGTGCTTTTTGCTTTAATGTTATTTTAAATTGCAGTTCATACTCAGAATTTAATTCCTTATTCTCATCCTAAAGCCCCCTGAGGATTTAATGAGCCTTGATATTGAGGACCTATTAAAAATTCATACAGATCAGAAAAGCATGATTTCAAAACAATATCTATTTTGTGAAAAGTGTAAACCAGCCGCCATATAGAATAAACTTAGGTTTGACTTTGAAACTTCTCTTTTCCACTAGGTGGACCCTGAGGTGTTTGCCGCCCTTCCTGCGGAGCTTCAAAAGGAGCTGAGAGCAGCGTATGATCAGAGACAGAGGCAGGGAGAGAACGCTGCACACCAGCAGCCAGCCAGCACAGCCTGTAAGCCTGGAAGTGAGATTACCAGACGAGCATGAGACAGACGGAGGATTGTGTGTGATGATTGTGTGAGCATGAGACAGACGGAGGATTGTGTGTGATGATTGTGTTTAATGGCCAAAATCTAAGGTCTTAGTCATGCTAAGAGCTCTTCATATTAGGGCAATAGAGCAAGTGTATACAATGCGATAAGTGTTAATAGTCCTAGTTAGAGTTGTATCTGTAACTGCTTGACTGAAAAACACCGTTCTTAACTTTTTTTAAATGCCCTTAAAAATAAGCTTGAATACGCTACTTCCAGAAATCTTTTTGAACACTTGTCAGGCCCATTGTCATTCTTTGAAATTGATACTTCAGGGGATGTAGTTTTAAAACACAAAATTGGAAGGTTTCTGACAAATACCAACCATATTTACTGTAAAAACAGCGTAGGGCCTGATGAGCTATGTATTTGTACCTCACCTGCTGAGGTTTCATTTAATCATGTGAGCACCCTATTAGGTCAGCAGTGTTCCACAGGAAACACAAGGAAGTGGCAGAGATGATGAATTGCAGGGCCCGCGCTCTTGGCCACTGTCTGACAAGAGGCCTTGCTGGGATGTGTGCATGTGTGCAGGGGTTGGATTTGTGGATAGGAGTGAGGACCCATCCTCCTGTCCAAATACATTGGTTGAGGATCTTGTGTTCATCACCTTTTAGTGCCAAAGAATCCTTTACTTCAACTAAAACCAGCAGCAGTGAAAGAAAAGAAACGAAACAAGAAAAAAAATCCCATTAGTCCCCAAAAAAAGATTCAGAGCCCTCTGAAAAACAGAGTACTTAATAATCCTGCAAAAACCATGCCAGGGGCCTGTGGGAGTCCCCAGAAGTTAATCGATGGGTTTCTGAAACACGAAGAACCTGCTCCTGAAAAACCTCTGGTAATATTTTTTATGCTTTTTAAACTTGGACCTTTTATTGAATCTTGATGTAGTTGATGTTACATAAATATAGCACTTGTTACCATTTGTTTTCTTAACAGGGAGAACTCTCTGCTTCTACTTCAGGTGTGCCAGGACTTTCTGGCTGTGTCAGACCCCCAGCACCCAACCTAGCGGGAGCTGTCGAGTTCAGTGATGTGAAGACACTGCTCAAAGAGTGGATAACGACCATTTCAGGTTGGCTTGGGTGGGGCAGATAGCCGAAAACCAGATGTGTAATGAATAGTCCTGTGACTTCAAAACATAAACAAGGCTCGGCTATATAGATGAAGCTCATTTTCCTAAATCTTAATAAGCTTAAACCAGGCAACCCTTAATCTTTGAGGCTGGCTGTGGAAAAATCCCTCATAGCCCGTTTGTGTTGTAGAAACAAATAGAGGGGCTGGTTCTCATTTGAGGTTTTTCCTCTTTAGATCCAATGGAAGAAGACATTTTGCAAGTTGTGAAATACTGCACTGACCTAATAGAGGAGAAAGATTTGGAAAAATTGGATCTCGTTATAAAATACATGAAAAGGTAATTAGTACTTTCAGCAAAAGGGAAAAATGCCATATCACAATGGGTAGCTGAGGGAGGCGAGGCTCTCAGTAAGTAGTTTCTGACAGTTGCCTTACCTGTACTCCTCAGGGTTAATGAAGAAGGGGTGTCCTTTATTTTGAATCCCAGAGAAGGCAGGCCATAAATATTGATTGGGTAAAATGAAGAGGGTCAAAATCAGCTTCTTCCCCTAAACCATGAAATTCTAGAGACTATACTGATTCTTAAAAAAGGAGTTATTGGTCTTTCCTGATGTTTGTTTCTCCACCTTTAGGTTGATGCAGCAGTCTGTGGAATCAGTTTGGAATATGGCATTTGACTTTATTCTTGACAATGTTCAGGTAGTTTTACAACAGACTTATGGGAGCACATTAAAAGTGACATAAATGAGCAGGAGCCTAGTGTTCTCCACTGGCTGTGCCATAAGTGCTTGTGAGGTATTTGCAAAGTGCATGATAGTAATGCTCTGAGTTTTTATAATTTTAAATTTCTTTTTGAGCAAGTGTTTTGTACATTTCTTTTCAATAAGTGCCAAATTCGTCAGTATTGCATGTAAATAATTGTGTTAATTCTTTTATTGTAGTATAGATTCTATTTACAAAATGTTTGTTTATAAAGTTTTATGGATTTTTACAGTGAAGTGTTTACAGTTGTTTAATAAAGAACTGTATGTATATTTTGTATAGGTTCCTTTTTGTGAATCCTTTAGGAAATGAATCTTGAACTGTTTATTATACAGGCTGAAAAACCTCCAAGCCCAACTTAGAGACTTGGTGCTAAGCTTTGTAATTTCTGAGAGGTCCCAGAGTGGGTTCTGTTTCTAATAAGCAAGGGTAATAAAGCTTCTTCTTAACAATCTTTTCATATCCCCAAGCATGAACACAGGAGCATGTTAAGAAAATCTTTACTTCTTCCAAGTGGAGGAACTTACATATTTTGAATTAGAACACACACAATTGAAGATCAAGTTTTTCCTGGAAAAATTATGTCCCCGTAGGTGGTTTAGAGGTGTTTTTTCTTTGCCTCTATTGCCCTTGAGAAACTTCAATAATGAATGGTACAGATTTGTATATAAAGTATTTTTGTTGTGTGTTATGGCATACACTTTAAAAAATATAGTTTATAATTCTACACCAGTGATAACTTGGAAACATTTTCTTTAAACACCCCACACTGACTTCATTCAACACTGCTATAAATAGGTAGTAAGATCTTTGAGATCTAAGAATTAATCTCACACTAAAAGATTTCTTACATTGGGGAAAGGAGTATATCCTCATGTGGACCCACTTTCCACATTTTTCAGGAAAACCATAAAACGAACTATAATCAGATTACTAATATGAATTAGGAATTCACTATGACATCTCTGCAACAATTTAGAAGCACTAAGCCCAAATAGTTATCACTGCCCTGTTGATTGTCTCATCAGAAAATGTATGCATGATAGATTTTTCTAGGATAAAATAGGCCAAGATTGATGTATAAAATTCCTAATGTTAACATGTGCTGGTACACAAGGTAGACAGTTAACAGCTCCTGTCCTTGAAAGAAAGAGCTGGTGACTCATGGGAGAGAAGCTACGCTAACATGGAGGCCTAACAGCTCTCTGGTGAATGTGTTTTCTTTATTGGTATCAGAATTGTGCTGATTACAGTGGACTCTCATGACTAGACAAGCAGTAAATAGCAGCCAGCTACACTTTTACACCATGGGTTTCACACAAAGCAGATAAATAACCAGAATGCCTAATTTTCTATTTTAAAAAATTCCTAAGGACACATGGTAGAATAGAGCTGCAAAAAAAAAAAAGTGTGGGAAGGAGATGCATAAATACAGTGTTTCTTACATCAAAAAAGTCTCAAGAATCACAAAATCTGCAGAAGCTTGGTTAATCAAATACTGCAGTACTGATTTAATCAGTATAAAATCGGAAGAGCTTTAGATCAGTAATAAAAATCCAAATTCGAGGAAGGGCAGACTTTAAAACAGTAGCCAGTAGAGAGAGGTTGGGAAGGAGCGGGCAAGTGGACAGGCACATTGGAACTGTGGGGACATGTATTCAACCACTGTCAAACCAGTGTAAGTTTCTTGGTTTCTCATGGAAAACATTTTATACATCTATTTTTTTCCTTCCATTCTTAAGTGCATCAGTGTCCATATATGTCCATTTTCATTTTTTAATCTTGTTTTTTCTTGCACTACTCCAATTCGTGCCCCATGTGGAAAAACTAGATGATTTCAAAGACTTTCTTCAGCTCCACAATAAGCTGCCAGTCGCTCTTCTGCATCTCATCTCTGAACCAGTCTTTGAGAGCATCAATGGACTGCCTGCTGATCTGCAGGGGCAAGGCACAAACAGGGCAGATGGAACAGAGTGTAACCAAGTGCCAGAAAAGCAGGTGTCCCCCAGTCTGTCACCAAATGTTGATCATTACAGAGAATGTAAGGTAGTGCTGCTGGGCAAGTTACAGCAGAAGGGGACCTAGAGGTCCTGGCAGGCGTGGCTGTGAGGAGCCCCTGCCTCTCTATAGATGGAGCCTGATGAAGAATCCAGTCCTATCAGAATTACTAACTGAAGATAATGAGCACAGCCGACACCCCCTTTATTCAAAGGTGCCACCCTGTGGACAGACTGACCTTACTGACGAGAATGTCTGTAGCTTCAAAATGTCTTCCATACATTTTGGGAGATTCACCAGGGATAGGTTCTATTTTCACACATACTTCTTGTCCCTTTTTTGCAACGTCCACTTGTTTATGGTTTATTTCAATACTTGTCACTATTCCAATGTCAACAAACTGTAAAAAGAACAAACCACAATGTAAGCAGAGGAGGAATCCTGCCAGCCACAGGGTCCCTAGAGCTGGAGAGCTGGGGGAAAAATGGTTTGGGAGCAGAAGAGCCAGTTTCAAAGCCTGAGCTCGGTGACCCTCCATGACCACTCAGTCTCCACAGTGGAGCTTCCTCACTGTACACTGGGGATGACGCCACCACACGTCCTCTCTGCCTTTCCTGAGATGGCTGTTAAGGAGGTGCTTTGGGAAAACAAGTGCTGTCAATCCAATGTAGTTCTCCATTTCTGTTCCACCCTTCACATGACAGGTGCCATAAAAAAAGGAACAGCAGACACACGCGTTCTGAATCAAGAATGACCTGGGGGGGGGGGGTTGGTGTGCTGAGCAAGCGGGTGAGGAGCAGGGGACGAAGAAATAGAGGCAGTCAAGGCCTTGTAGGTCCTGGTAAGAACTGTGCATTCAATTCTGAGCAGCCTATTCACAGTTACAGTTTGGGGCTGGAGGAGCACCCTCTGCTGTCTGCCTTCGGAAGAGATTAAGAGTGAAAAGAGTTTGACCAAAGTCATAAGGAGATAATTACTGCAAGTAAATGCCCTAGCTCAGTCCACTGAAATGGTACAGAAACTGACTTTTCAGTGCCACTGCCCACCAAAAGAAGTGGGCAGTGGCACTGAAAACTACTAGGGGCACCTCGCTACACTGGAAAGGAAGAACACACTCAAAAGTCAACGTGGCTGCCGCTGACCAAACTGGGTAGTTCGGCTATCGTCAAGTACTGGTAATTACATCACATTTTAAAAAATCGAATTGACTATACAGATACTTAATGAAAAGATCAGGGGGACAAAGGTAAGCTTGTGGGATGAAGGTTGATAAACAGGAGATTCATGGGAACTCAAAGAATCCCCTAGATCACTTAGTAACGGGAAAGACTGGTCTCCTAACAGAGATGCCGAGCTGACAGCACACCTTCCCCACAAATCAAAGCGTCACTGATGAGACAGCCTGTGTGAAATGCATGAGGCACATGGGAGCCCTTCTACTTAGCCATGAGGAAATAAACAAACCCAAGCTGAGAAATACCTGTGAAACAATGGTCTGGACGCTTCAAAAAAGGATGGCACTGTTCCGGGTTGAGACCAAAACACATCACAACCAAAGGCGGTGTAACTGGAAGGGGTTCTGGACCAGGTCAGCAGGTGGAATTATTAAAGACATTTTGGGGACAGTTTGTGAAATGTGAATGGGGACTATAAACTGATTTTCATTAACTGAAGGACTGCTAATAAGACTAATTAAGGAATGCTGACATTTAGCAAGACTGAGGTATTACCTAAGGTGACAGACAAGCTCTGCTTGGTTTATTTTTATTTTTTGCTTTAAGAGAGAGCATGCTTGTTTTTAAAGTACAACTGGCACTTACATTTTTGCTAGGGACGCACATGGGGGTCCCTTGTTTCACCTGACCTGCTTCCACAGTCACGCCAATTACTATTGGGTCTCGAGAATTGAAAATATACTGTGGCAGGATTTTCATCTTGCAGGGAAATACTGCTATATGCCTAAAATGGAAAAAAAAAACAAGAATTTATAACCTTACAAAATCACTTAAACTAAAAAAAAAAAACAAGCACAGGTGAACGTGAGACTTCTTCCATCAGGTTTTCCCTTTTATAGCTTATCTCAGCAGTCCCACTGCACTTGCCCGCAGTGGTGGGTGCTATAGGCCATGCATTCTCTCATCCTCTCCCCTCCCCATCCATTTGGGTGCATTCCAAGTCTTATAGAGGCTGCATCGCAGGAGCATTTGGTGCTCAGACTCAAGGGCTTGAACCCTGGAGCTTAGGAACTTAGAACCTTGGTGGAACCTACTTCCAGGTGTGACACGTGCCCCGTGGTCGTCCATTCTGGGGACCACACAGGCATCAAACCACATCCTTCTTTTCTCAGCCATGTTCTCAAATGAGTTGATCCAAAAAGTCCACTATTTCCCTGCTTATCAATCACATGCTTAAAGTGTTTTCATAGTTTCTAGCAGTCTTCTAAATCAAATTTAAGTCTTCTCATTTTAAGGTTTCACAATCTTAAAGTTAAGCATGCCTCAAACTAATACTTAGCAGTTACTCTTCAGAATATACCCAGACTGAGCCACCACTGCTATGGTTACTCTGCATGGAGCCATCACTGTGTCAGGCCTGAACTATGGGAGCCCGACATTCCCTCATCACTGACTCCAGAATCCTTCCCAAGCTTACTGGGTCCTACTGACTAAGTCATCTCCTACCACTCTTCCCCAAGGGTCACTGTATGAGGACTGCCTCCCAGGGCTGGCTGTCCTGCCTTGACCCTTCCATGTCTGGGTGGTGACTCACTTCATTCCCTTCACATCTCAGTGATGAGTTGCCCCCCCCAAACCACACTGCTAACTACAGTTCTCCTCTCCTCATCCAGGTCTGTCCTTGCTTTGTATCACTTAACCCCACTTCTCATGTGTTCATTGTTTGTCTCCCCTGAGCTCCAAGAGGAGACATGGTCAGGATCATGGCTGAATCCTCTAGCACCTGTGAGTGCCACTTACACTGGACACTATGAAATTTACAGCAGGAATGAGGCTTTACTCCCATGGAATGTCTTGCCTTGTTTCATTTCCTAGATTTCCACACTCTAATTTTTTTACCTCCAAACCCTGCCACAAGTAGCAACTACTCACCTATGAATGAGACCTAGGTCTGCCAAACTGAAAATGGCAAACAAAAACAAAACCAGAAAGGCTACAGAAAGAATTTGTCCCCACACTGCTGGAAGGTGGACAAGACTGGTCTGTAGCACGCCACCGCAGGGAACCGCCTCTGACAGATGAGCACAGTGCACGCTTCTGCTGTCTACACACCTGTCTGGTATTTTGTAATTCTCCAATTATCAACTTCACTGTCAAAGACCCAAAGTAAATAAAATCACCAACTTACTTAAATTCTTCTTGTTTCTGTTTCTTGTAATCTTGTCTGTACTTTGTAAAGGCATCAAATAAATGATAAATAATTTCTGCACTAAAAATTCTAACTCCTAAACTATCAGCCATTTCTTGTGCATCCCGTTCGATTCTCACATCAAAGGCCAAAATGACTGCATACCTGAAAAGTCAGAACATATCAAAGACCATCAATGAAAAACAGAGTACATCACGAAGGGGAGCTAGAATACTTGGTAGCTATACGAAAGCTTTCACAGCAGGAGAGAGATTACTTACTGAGGATCATGTTCCAACATCACTGAAGCCTTCATGACGTCCTTTTTATGGACTGGGCCGATGTTAATTCCTGCGTACTGTAAACAGGGAGTTTGTGAGGCTACCTACCTGAGTCAGGTGACAGAAGTGGCCCCACAAACCATGACCACCACTGACTGTGGAGTTGGGTTTGGTTACTTACGGGCACTTCCGACGTTCTTAGGAATTCCAGCAGAGCTTCCAAAGAGCCCAGAGTAGACGCCTGGACATAGACTCCTTTTTCTTCTAATTTGATAGCATTTAGTGTCTGCTTTAACTCATGAATTAATTCATCCTTAAAAAGAGGTTGTATTTGACATGGTTATAAATAAATACAATTCTCTTCAGCAGCCTGGAGTTAAACTGTGTTTCTCTTTTTCATTAAGTATTCATACAAAATATAAAACCAAGGCTTACAAAGAACAAAGCACAGCAGAACCTGAGCTACAGAGGAGAGGATTTGGGGGTCATAACTGATCTGTCCTACTTTACCTTTGTCTGTCTGCGGTTTACTAATAACACTGGAATACATTTAACCTCTCTGCTGCACTTGGCAGATAAGGTAGATGGGAGTGGAATGAAATAAGAATCTTTTAAAAGTTAAAAGTGAGACACAAACACAATGTGTTACAGCAGCCCAACAGCTCTGCCTGATGGTCTTAAGCTTGAAATACCCTAATCTCAGCAGCCCTTTCCTCCATCACTGCCTCTGAAGATGAAGAGACTCTGAGTAAGGAAAGCAAACACGCTGACCCAATAGGATGCAGGTGTCCACGCCACATCTGGGACTGACCAAAGAGGGCCACCTGCCCTGGTTCCAGTGGCCCTTGGTGGCTGATTCCCTGTCCTGGGACCCAGTGCTCCCTGAGGAATAACTGGTTGTCCCAGCACACCAGATGAGCCATGGGCTGAGAACAGTGATCTTCTCTGTGGCTTAAAATATGCTTCTGTGAAACTGGTCTGGACTCATGAGCCATCTGCTCCTCCAGACAGACATGGAGGCTTTAAAATGACTCCCAGTACCTAGTTCTATCTACACATTCAGGTATCTGAAGTAAAACATAATTTCTAGGTTTTTATTTAAACAGAATATGTATTTTAGAATTTTATTATACATAAATAATACTTATGCCAATTCGTATGATTATACAAACTGGAGTGACTAATTTTTTTTTAAACTGAAGTAATTTTAAAAGCATAAACTGTTTGCTAAGAGGCAAGCAAACAAGGCTTCACAAGACAAAGGTTCCCACTTTCGTCATCACCCCTGGCCTGTGCAACACTGACACGCTACAGAATTCAAGGAGCTATAGAGGAAAAACAACTTACTTTAAGCACCGGAATTTCATCTTCCTTATAAGCTACCAGGAGGGGTAAACCAGCCAATGTTTTCTCCAGGTCTTTTCCAAGAATCTTTACCCCCTGAGCTGCTTCTACTTCTTTATGCTTTTCATACTGGTTCTAGAGAGAGCAAAACATTTGTTACCACATTTACTGGAAAAGTGGTAAGCACTAGGAGATGATGTAAGAGAATATTTTCATGACCTTGGGGTAAAGATTTCTTAAACTAGATTCAAAAAGCAATAAACACAAAAGTATGATAAAACCAGAATTAAAATTAAATACTTGAGGCATACATAGATACACTTCACCTCCTCACACAATCAAAAGGAGTAACCACCAATCTAAAAAAAACCAACCACAACTGCTGGGAAATTGAACTGTATGGAACCATAGTCTGACAAACAAGGAGTTAAAGAAGAAACACTCATCCAGACTAGGATGAGGGGCAGAGGTGGGCAGCCAGGGTTAAAAGAATGCGTGGCGAGCCAGGCCCTGGTGGACCTAGCAGACCCAAACTGGTGTGCGGATAAAACCAGGAGGAACAAATGGGGAGGGGAGTGAGCAATCCCAGCCCATGACAGACCACGTTTACCAGGGTTCCAGCTCCAGGTAAACAAAGCCTCATAACCTCTGGCTGTAAAAATCTGTGGGGGTTGTGGCAGTGGAAGAAACTGCTGGTCTCTCAGAAGAGTCCATTTGAG
>PVKM010004062.1:20809-54078 GCA_004027735.1 Carollia perspicillata | reverse complement strand
AAAAAAAAAAAAAGTCCCAAATGAAAGAAGAAATCAAAGCTCCAGAAAAAAATACAACTAAGTGATGAAGAGATAGCCAACTTATCAAATGCACAGTTCAAAACACTGGTAATCAGCATGTTCACAGAATTGGTTGAATATAGTAGCAAATTAGAGGAAAAAGTGAAGGTATGCTAAGTGAAATAAAGGAAAATGTATAGGGAACCAACAGTGAAGGGAAGGAAACTGGGACTCAAATCAATGGTGTGAACCAGAAGAAAGAAATAAACATTCAACCAGAACAGAATGAAGAAATAAGAATTCAAAAAAATGAGGAGAGGCTTGGGAACCTCCAGGATATTTTTAAACACTCCAATATCCAAATCATAGGGGTAGCAGAAGGAGAAGAAGAGCTAAGAAATTGAAAACTTTCTTGAACAAATAATGAAGGAAAACTTCACTAATTTGGTGAAGGAAATAGACTTCTAGGAAATCCAGTAAGCCCAGAGAGTCCCAAAGAAGTTGGACCCAAGGAGGGACTCACCGACACACATTATAATTAAATTACCCAAGATTAAAGATAAGCAGCAAGAGAAAAGAAGACAGTTACCTACAGAAGAATGTCCACAAGCTATCAGCTGATTTCTCAAAAGAAACCTCACAGGCAAGAAGGGGCTGGAAAGAAGTATTTGATGTCATGAAAGGCAAGAACCCACATCCAAGATAACTGTATCTAGCAAAGCTCTCATTTAGAGTGGAAGAGCAGATAAAGTGCTTCCCAGGTAAGGTTAAGTTAAAGGAGTTCATCACTACCAAGTTCTTATTATATGAAATGTTAAAGGGACTTATCTAAGAAATAGATTTAAAAAACTATGAACAGTGAAATGACGACAAACTCATAACTATCAACAACTGAATCTAAAAACAGAAATAAAAACTAAGCAAACCAGAACAAGAACAGGTTCACAGAAATGGAGATAACATGGAGGGTTATCAGTAGGGGAGTGGGTGGGGAGAGAGGGGGAAAAGGTACAGAGAATAAGTAGCATACATGTTAGGTAGAAGATGGACAGGGGAGGGTAAGAATAGTATAGGAAATGTAGAAGCCAAAGAACTTATATGTATGACCCAAGGACATGAACTAAAGAGGGGGAATGTGGGTGAGAGGTGGTACACAGGGCAGAGGGGAATAAAGGTGAAAATATGTGACAACTGTAATAGCATAATCAATAAAATATATTTTTAAAGAATATAATGACATAACTTTCATTATGTTAAGGAAATATTCTTTTATTTAATTCTATACTTAATGGGAACTAAAAGTTATAGAATAATTTTGGTATTGACTCAGAATATATAATATGCCTTTGTTTACCTATTTAAAACTAATTAGTTCTGTTTTATGTGGCAGCATTTACCTATCAACCTTTCACATAACTATTGCAGAATGCTTTTATCATTGTGAACAAGTAGATGATTTTCCTTATTTTAATATCTCTTTGTTCATTTCAGTCATTTGTAGTGGAGAGGTTGACAGTTACACTCTTGTTCTCATAATGTCATCTTTTCCGTAAATTAACATATGTATTATAAGAATAAAAAAAATGATTGAGAAATACATTTTTCAATTTTTTTATAATTGGGATGTAGATACAGAAGAATTTCTTCCTTATATATATTCTAGGATCTCACAAAGCTCACTAATATGATGAAATTTTGATGAAAACTTTAGGTATAAATGTTAAATGTTTGTTTATATATAATGAAATTCTTGGACACACAAATATTTCCATACCACAGAAAAAGTCTGTGTCTTCTAAAACTGTGAAAAAAATTTTCCCAATTTTATCTAACATTATATTATTATAAGTATTAGCAACACAGTAAATAGCTACCTTAATTTCTTTGACATTTTGTGTTTCATTTTTTAAGTATATTTTATTGATTATGCTATTAATGTCCCAATTTGGTTCTTCCCTTTATCCCCTCTCTGCCCTGTGTACCTCTACCATCCAGCATTCTTCCACCTTAGTTCATGCCCATGGGTTGTACATGTAATTTTTTGGTCTTCTCTCTTTCCTATATTATTCTTAACCTACCCTTGTCTTTTTTTATGCCTACCATTTTTGCTTCTTATTCCTAATACCTCCCCCCCCCAATTCTCCCCTTCTTCCTCCCTACTGACAACCCTCCATGTGATCTCCATTTCTGTGAACCTGTTCCTATTCTAGTTTGCTTAATTTTTGTTTCTGTTTTTAGGTTCAGTTGTTGATATTTATGAGTTTGTTGTCATTTTACTATTCATAGTTTTTGATCTTCTATTTCTTAGATAAGTCCCTTTAACATTTGATATAATTAGAGTTTGGCAATGATGAACTCTTTTAACTTCACCTTCTCTGGGGAGCCCACCTTGCCGTGGGTCCTGTCTGCCTGGCTGCCCATCTCTGCCCCTCTTACAGGTCTGGATGAATATTTCTTTAGCTTCTTTGTTGTTGGAACTACATGCAGTTTGATTTTCTGGCAGTTCAGGTTGTTTATTGCTTATTGTTTTTAAATTGGTTGTTATCCTTCTTTTCGTTGTGTGAGGAAGTGCAGTGTTTCTACCTATGCTTCCCTCTTGGTTGGAACCTTTCCTCTTTAACTTTTTTAAAGGAAAAAGATAGCAAACTTTAAGGTCATTTTTATACTTCACTTTTTGGATATTCACTTCAACACCAGTGATGGTATGCTCTCTGAGAGGACTCTGATTAGTTATTTGTAATGACACAGAAGTCCTTTGAGTTCTATTCTCTTGCAGGGGCAATGAAACTAGTTTCTAAGCTACTTTTTTCTCCTATTTATCCTCAGTTTCTGCTCATTATTCTCCAAAGAGATTCTTACTCTCTCTTAAGAATGTGTATGTGTGTTGCATGTGTTTTAAGAGTAAATTTCTTCGGAATCCAATTATTATTTGATGTTTAAACATGAGTGTGCCAAGGGTTAGGGTTTAGAGACCTTAAATATATAGTAATGTTTAAAGTGGAGTAACCTCATGCTGAGGATATTCAGGGTCCACAGTGGTTTTGAGTGATCACAGTAAGCTGTCAGTTACTGTGGGCCCTCTGGTCTCAAGGTGCTTCTTGCTGCAGAACATAACTGCTGGGATTAGACCTAAAAAGGAAGGTGAATGGGAGCAGCAGCCTATTTGGCCATAATGTGTAATGCATATATTCTTGCCCCTTTTAATTGCTAAGTGATGAAACTGTACTGAGTAAGAAGCCCCACGTTTGCCAGAAAAAGACAATTTGTCCCTGAGGAAAAGATACAAGATGCACAATATTTGATGAAGTTTCATTAAAAAAGAGTGTGCTATGAAGTGAAACTAAAGAAAAATCTTGGCTAAGCTAAGTACTTATTATGTGGAAAAGAACTATCCAGGAATCCAATAGAAAGTAAAAAACCCCAATTTTGGGAGTAAAGAATTGACCCTTTACAAAAGAAGTGGGGCTGAATGGCTACTTTTGTTTTGTGGAACAGCATTCATTTCACATAATTAATGCACTTAGAGGATCACACTGAGATTTCTGGCAAACCCATTGACTGACTCCATACAATAAACACTCAATGACTATGATGCCTACAAGGACTATTCAATTTGATATTTTAAAAATTAATTCTTTCCACATAGAAAAAGAAACTAGTACTGTGGAAAAAGTATAATTACTCTGAGTAGATAAGGACAAGATTTCAATATCATGATTTTAATTCTTAGAGTGTAGACAGCTGGGTGAAATGGAAAGAATTTGTTCATAGCAAATATTCATGAAGGCCCCTCCCCTTTCCTCACCACACATCTGCTGGACACTCATCAGAACAACTGGTTTCAAGTCCATTATACACTATGTGTTGTTTGTGTGACTTTTACCAGGTTGCTACTCTTTCATCCCAGTTTATTTATGTCTAAAAGAATAGCATTCAAATTGCACAAGCGTTAAAAAATAAAAAGTATCAGAGAGATGTAAATTAAAACCACGATGTTATATCACCTCACATTTGTCAGAATGGCTACCATCAAAAAATTAACAAACAACAAGTGTTGGTGACCATGTGGATGAAATGAAACCCAAGTGCAATGTTGGTTGAAATGCAGTCTGGAATAGCCACTGTGGAAAGCAATGTGGGTATATCCTCAAGAAATTAAAAATAGAATTCCTTTCTGACCCAGTGATTCTGCTCCTGGGAATATATCCTAAGAATCCTGAAACACCAATATAAAAAATATGCACCCTTATATTCATAGCAGCACTGTTTACAATAGCTAATATCTGGAAACAGCCTAGATGTTGATCGGTACATGAGTGGATGAAAGAGTTGTGGTATTCACACGAATGAATAGTATGCAGCAGTAAAAAAGAAGAAACTCTTATTTTTTGTGATAACATGGATGGATCCGGAGAATATTATGCTAAGTGAAATAAGCCAGTCAGTGAAAGACAAATACCACATGATCTCACTTATATGTGGAATCTAATGAAAATAATAAAAACAAAATAGAAATGGAAGCCTTAATACAAAGGAAGACTGACAGCTGTAAGAGGGGATTAACCAAAGAACATTCATACATGACCTGTAGACACAAACAACAATATAGGGATTGACTTAGAGAGGGTAGAGGGTGGAGGGTGGAGCTGGGTGGAGGTGGGGACTTGGAGAAAAAGCAGAAACCAGTATAACTGTATAAACAATTAAAAAAGAAGAGCAGATTGAAGATTAAAAGCAAAAATAAACAAGTAAATAAATAAATAGCATTTGATAGAAATGGTTCTACTCACTTTTTTCATGCTTATGGCAGAAAATATTGTTCAACTAGTATATCTTATACTTAGTTAAGATGAGGCTTCCCAAACTTTCATGTTTCCACAGTTCCTACCACTAGGTTGGAGTTTAAAAGAAAAATTGACCCATTATCAGCTCTCCATTATAGGTATAGGTTCATGTCATATCCCACAATTAGGGAAACAAGCACACAAACAAAAACGAAGCAACAGACCTTTAAACTCAAGACAAACCAAAAGGATAGAGTCACTATGTTTAGTTCTAGTCTCAAATTTTAAGCATTCTCATAAGTTACTGATTTCCTAATAAAAAATATCTTTATCCTTGATTTTTGTAATGCTAATACTGAGACTATATCCAGACCTTCTTGAATGTGATAATTGTGTGAGAATATTGCTCTTTTTTCTATTATGAATAGACTAAATTTGATGTAATTCTGAAGATTTTTTTAAAATACGTGTTGTGTTTTTATTTAATGAACCAATTTTTCTGAAATCTGGCTCCCTTGCAGACTGTTTTTGTGAATACATGACTTCTTTTCCCTACTGTTTTTGCCTCTCTATCTTCTTCCCATAGGAGCTGAAACATGATATCTAGCTATTATGTTTGGGCTAGTAGGATCTGGAATATCATTTTCTGTTTAAAAAGACTAGGATTACTCTCTTCAGGTAGTAGGAAAATAGGATGATCCAGGTTTCCCACTCCTGGTTTCCAGTTCGTCTATCTCATTGCTAATAGGCACAGGGTAAAGGAGAGACAACATTTTATTGTTAGAATTTGAAATATTTGGGTTTTATAAATTATATAGTTTTATAGAATAAAATATTATATAGTTTTATAGAAATATAAATAGTTTATTATAGTTTATTATATAATAAAATTATTTAGTTTTATAGAAACTTTGAGGAACCTGTTTTTCAAAGTTTAAACAGAAGCAAGTCATACCTGTGGCTCATAACTAAAATACTTTCGAACAATATACTCTGTATTTATAAATGATATACTCTGATATCCTCATAAAAACTAAAGCTATTGTATAATACTTTCCCCACTCTGTTTAATTATTTTAAACAAATGCTAGGCAAAATTATTTCTGGTAACAGAATGGATCATCACCTCTTCTTTAAGTCTCCAGGCCAAATTAAATATTATGACATGAATGCTTGCTGTAATCATTAAATGCAGTTTCATATGAAAAATACTTCATGATACATAAATATGTCCTTTTTGACCACTGGAGTAAAACATTTACACTTTCATTTGCTCTGGAGGTTAAAAAGAATGGTGGTCCCTGAGTCAGAGTAGGACAGATGAGGAGTCCCAATGCTTGCATACTACTGGGAGTTAAAGGACAAGCTTGTTAGGGTTTTAGTCTGGGAAAAGCAATCTGAAGGGGAAGAGTTGGAGGCACCTGTTTTGAATTGGAAAAGAAAAGCTCGGTACATCAAGGTATGGCTGGATTTAATTCTTTCATGCAACCTGAGAAGTCAGAGGAAGTGAGGACACAAAGCAAGAATGGCTGGAGTTGAATGGAGTTGTTCTCATGACAGCTAGAAAATGTGGAAGGGGGAGTTCTACAAGAGAAGACATAACAGTGATATGTTGCCTATGCCTTTTGTCTTTAATATTTGAATTGTGAGTGGGAGAGCCCCAACAGAAACCATTTCTTCTCAGTTGCTATTGAAACAGAATAGTTTGGACCACAAGGGTTAGGGAGTGTCTGGGTCTCGCCGTTATTACCTGGTATTGAACCTAAGGAAAGGAGGCCCATGAACCTCTCCAATGAAGGCATGGAGAAAGATTTCTGGTGCGAGTCAAGTAGAGGGAAAAAGAAAGCATTATAGTACATCAGATTTAAAATTCAGGCTTAGGATAGAAGAAAAGACATTTCCCCATGGAATCTGGCTGAGGTAAGATTTATTTCAAAATCAAGTTTCTGGCTTCTTCCCCATAGAACAGCCCTTACCACAATAATCCAGAGTTCAGGCTTCTTTGGGGAAGCTTCCTAGGGAGTTTAAAAGAAGACAGGTGGAGTTAAGGTAAGCTAAGCAGAGGTGAGTGAAGTCTAAAGGCTTTCTGGGCTTAGCACTGGGAGTACAAAGAGGGTGTGTACATTCCAGAGCCTCAGGGGCCTTATATGATACATGTTGTGGGATTCAGTGTTGCATCTTGCTCTTTGCTGCCTTAGTCTCAGATTTGAGAGTTATAGAAATTAAAGCTATTGCAATTTTTATGCATTCTTTGGAGTTTGACACCTTCACTCAACTTGTCCAAGCTGCAAGCCTAAAAGCTTTCTGATGTGAACTTGTCAGTGACTCTTTGTGCCTTTTGAATATTTGGTAGAGCAGGTAAATTATCTACATTGCATATCTACAGAAGGCTGCTTGACACTCTTCCTAAGTTGTTACTAGAATAGGGGTCAGGTCCTATGTGGGTATGGAGGTCCCTCCAGGTTCAGGGCTCTGAGGTGATGATGTGGAGGACTCATGTTGAAGGGACAATGTGTAGAATAAATAAACAAACAAAAGTATAGACTGAGACTGTGCCCAGTACACAATCAGCTTCATAAAAGTTTTGAAGTAGGCAATGCTTAGATTTGGCTTCTTCCACCTCTCCCTAACAGTAAGGCCTTTTTTAAATCGGCCAGCTCTTTATTACTCCTCAGACAGTACATGATTGTGCTATAATCTAAGTGAAAATGAATAAGGTATTAAATTATAGCCTAAGCTGCGAGCCTTTTTAGAGATGTCAGTCAGGCACACTTGGAGAGTCTCCTCAGAGGATTTCCATACTAAAAGTAGTACATTTTAAAAGTGCAATGACTGCCCGATAGCAATGACTGCTCGGTCTGATTCCCCTTGCCCACTTACCTAGTCTTGATGGCTACCTGAACTTGTGACCGATGAACTGGAATTATGGCTCAGATGTTATTATTTATCTCTGTCGATCAAACCTTCCCTTAGTTTCCCCAGGTGACCTCCTTTCAAAGGGAATGTATAGTCTGGCTGTGTGCTTTTACTGTTTTGCTTAACAGAACAAATCCTAAAGAACAGAAGAACTAACAGTGATATGTCGGTTATAAAAATAATAGCTTTGGAGTCCATTTAAAAAATAATAGCTTTGCATAATTGATGTAAAAATTTGATATGCAGAAATTTCTTTCTGAAGGTTTGTACTGAGATTGGAACTTTCTGAAAGAACTCTAGAAGGGAAGAAAACATCAGGCTTTCTGCTTAGATGTGAGTATCCGCAGAACTGCTGAGTTCCTGATTTTTAGGGGATGCAGCTAGCATCTCATCCCCTCAACCCCTGCCTCTAAAGAAGGCAGGAATTTGGAGCACCTGCTTGGATGTGTACATAATGGCATATTATATTCAGATATTCAGAGTGACTATATAATTATTCACAGTTCACACTGGAAGGCTTTTAAAGCAAAAGTGAGTACTCTTTGTAATTGAACTGAGAGACCAGGAGTAAACCAAGAATGTCCCAGACAAATTAAGACATATGATCTTCCTAACGTTACACTTTGTCCAGCCGGGTAGGAGTTTTTAGTACCTCCTGAGTCTATTGACTTCAGCAAAGGACTGGTTAGATTGCCCCAGAGTGCTCTCTGGAAAATGGCCTATGCCAGTACACACAGGGTCTGGCAGAATCACTGACTTCTCTGCTGTGATACCTTCTAATCCTACCTGTGGTGAAATAGGTCAGAACAATTTATGCATGCACAAAATAAAAGAGTGTTCTGAGTAGTGAAGAGATATAGACCCTGACTTTGAGTCTTTCGGAATTATATAGATTTTATCAGAAATCTCGGGAAGCAACTCATGATTTCACAGCCTCCTAGCAGCTCCTGCTGAGTATTGGGCTGGCCAAAAAGTCTGTTTAGTTTTTTATGTAAAATAAGAGACATTTTTCATTTCACCAATAACTTTATTGAATTGGATATTTTGAGTATGTCGGCTAAGTTCTGCTATTGGCTTCTAGTGGGTAGAGGCCAGGGGGGCTGCTAAACATCTTCCAATGCGTAAGACATCCCCACAGCAAAGAATTATTTTGCCAAAATGTCAATAGTACCAAGAAACTTTGCAAACCAGTTTTGATACATTTGATTAGTCACAACACTTTCTCCATATACTGCACAAATTTTTATTCTGCATTTCACTTGAGTTTTTACCTTTCTTGAAATACTAAAGAACAATATGCTGAAAATGCTGTACATTTTCTTCCATCTTCAATATTAAAATGGTGGCACAAAAACTCACCAATTTTGATTTTTTTTCCCTAATGCATGCTGATATGACAGTTGTCACAATGCTATCTAACAAAATTGTTTCGAATGAAGTTAAAGACAACTAAGCACTACTTAGAGCCATCGTACTGAAAAGACTAAACAAACTTTTTGGCCAACCCAATGCCTAGGACAGGAATTAGGAAATTCCTTATTGGTAAATGATTTGTATAGCACTTGCTGCTAGCATGTGGATGGCCACATTCCAACTTCACAGTTTGGGACTGGTGTCCTAAGAATTCCAAGCATGGCCTCTGGTGTCAGACTGCCTGGTGTTAATTCTAACTTGATCACTTATTACCTGTGAGGGAGAAGCACTTAATTTTCCTGTGCCTCAGTTCTTTCAACTGTGAAATTACAATAATAATACCCCATCGGCTTGTTTAAAGGATTATATATCTATAACAGTACCTGGATAAATGCTAGCTCTTACCAGTCAAGGTTACCAATGGTGCCTATGCCCTCAGATCATCACAAACAGCAGGGCTGGAATAGCAGCAGCCCATCAGACAAGACTTCCCTCATCTCTGAACACCTGTGTGTTACCCTCTCCCAGTGCAATTTATCTTAACCATTTTTTTCTGCACCATTACCAGGGTCTTGATAAGGTACCCAGTCCCAGCTGGGATTTGTGGGTAGGAGACATATAACCTTAGTAAAATTATTAGGGGTTTACTAAAATCCCTTGTCTGAACTTGGCATAATTTTGGTTCATTTGAGATCAGCAATGGGACAGAAATTTGAGCACAAGAGGTCTATAAGCCATTCAGAAAGTTATTCTGTTGCCTTTTTATTCTCTATTCCAAACAGTATTGCACAACATTCAGATAGCACCACAGTAGATTTAGCACATTGCATGTGAGGCATATTCTTTGTCAAGTGTTAGCAGGTTTTTCTTCCCCATATTTGTGAAGAACACCCACAGATAAACTTGTCTACCATAAAGATAATTCTAAGTAAACTGCTTTTTGGCTCCTTTTATTATCCCTAAGGATAGAAATAAGTTGAGTTCAGTAAGTGGCTCCATTTTTTGAGACTAACATTAAAAAATAAGCTGGCAGGATTTTTGAACTAAGATTCTCAGAGGAACTTTCAAGCATATATTCCATTTGCTACAACAATGGAAAACTTATCTTTCTGAGAACAGATGTGTACACATCTTGGTGTGATATTCTCGAGAACAAAACCTGTCACAATTGTTTGCTTCTCTTAAAAAAGGAAAAGAACATTAAATAAATGGCAATGGTTAGAAGGTCTTCCAAGCCTATAACATGGAATTTAACTAAGGTTTTAGTGAAACTGCCATTCGGAATAACGGTGGATATGCAAAAGATGAAAGCAATTCAGAGCTGTTGTTGGTTCTTTTTTTCTCCCTTCTCCTTACACATTATATTGTTGCACCAGGGATTAGCAGAAGTGGCCCCATAAATAAACGCTCAAGTGAAATGCTTTTTAGCTTCAGCCCCAGCTTCCTTCCACCAGGGTGCTCAGACTTCAAAATTGGGGTCTCCATCGATTCAGGTTGATCTCGGAGCCTCCTTGGGTGTGGAATCCGGGGAAGGCTCACCAGGGATGATGACTGCGTGTGTCACCTGGGAAGTCTAGCTGCACCGGGCTCCATGACACCACTGTGGCTGTTCCCGACTTTCCTCCAGAAGGGAAGATGCGGTTGCTAATCAGCCCCACATTCCTGCAGGGGTAGTCTTAGCTCAGCTCTTGGGTCCCTTAATTTGACACTCTTGTCTTCATGTCTATGTGTATCCTCCCTTCCTCACCTTTAGTGTTTAGTATTGGCTTCTCTTAACATTCCTGATCCCCTCTCCTTCCTCTCCACTATTGTAGACACCAGGGAACTACAATACTTTTCCTTTCATTCCTAGCCTAGCCCCCAGGGTTCTGGCTTCTGTTCTAATCAATGCGTGGGGCTCACATGATGTTTGAAAGGTGGAAGAAGAGAAGCAACTTCTCTCTTCTGCAGCAGTGGTGAACAGGCACATAGTCTTCGGCCGACAGCTACTGTGGGGGTTTGACAAGAGTTTTGGGGTGTCTATCTGTGACTCAGTGACAGTGGTTTCCTACAATTCTTGTACACTGAGCTACCTGAAAGCTGACAGAGGCTGTCCTGACCTTTACTCTCCCGTTTTTGTCACCTCCTCCAATTATTTTGTGAGTCTCTGATACTCGGTATTAAATTACTTTCTGTGTACAACACTTGGAGTGGTTTCTATATTCCAAACCCAACTACGATTGATACAGCAGCTAAGTTTTGGATAGCCTATGCCTGACCAAATAGGAAATCCCATCAGGAGGTATCGTTAGCGTTATCCCCACATGCTATGATTTACGGTGATGAGAGACCACCTCTCAGGCTTCAGCTTTGGGACCAGGATTCCTCCAGATAGGCTTGTCCTGCCTCTTCTCTACATGGGCTGAAGGAGAATATTTCTTTTACTTTTCTTAATAGCATCCCCTGAGGAGCTTTATTTTTTCACTTAATAGAAAAGGCAACTGAATATCAGAGTGTTTTAATAGCAGAAATTCTGCCGAGAAGCAAAAGCCTGGTTTGCATTAGGTTCTCTGTGTTATTTTCACCATACCTCCAAATTCTCATCTACAGAAGACCTTCTAAGAATCCCTTAAATCTAACTCTAATCTTCTATTCTCCTTTGGTATATTGACTTTAGTGTTTTTTTGTTATTGTCAGATTTAAAATTTTGCCTCCTAGAATACTTTTTAATTTGAAAGAAAAAACTGGAATAATATTTAATGTTTAAATATTTAAGATATTTAAAAGTATCACCTAATAAACAGTTACAAGTATCAGACACTGTGCTGTTTTAATTACTCATGGAATCATTAAAGTTATCCAGGTAGTCATTCATTCTTTCTCTATTTTACAAAAGTAAAAACAGACACACAAAGGTTAAGTTTAGGGTCATACAGATGGCTTATAGCAAAGCCAGATGGAAATCCACTTTTCTCCATTTCAATGCTCTTGTTAAGTCATTAAAAAAAAATTATTGAGGACTTACTTCAGGCTGGGCATTCATTTAGCTGCATTGCTGGTGGTTTCTGGGAGTTGGGGAGACGAGTACCACATAAATAGCAATGTGAGTGCTAGGAAATGAGGCAGATGATGGAGTTCAGTTTGAAAAATTTATGGTAAATAACAAACAGGCACTCATAGTCCGTCAATAAAAGTTGTTATGATTATTTAAGAATAAAATAAAAACACTTTTCTTTGAATTCATGGGCATTTGTTTTTCAAATAGCTACAAATTTTTCAGGATATAGATACTTGTTAAATAGTTTTAAACTATTTAATAGATGGAGCTGTTTGCCTAGGAAGGCTATGAAAAAATTACCATGATACTAAGGATATCATGAACTGAGAAAGTTTGGGATCCTCTGGGCTATAGGATAGAAGTGAAATAGCTTTTAACTTTAAATTAATGGATGTGGTCTTAAAATCTAATCATTCCCTCTAAATTTTATGTTTTCTCCTTTCTTCAAAGCACATCTCAATCTTCTTTAAATGTCTCTGCTCTACACTTTGCTTTAACATTTTCCCGAAAGCAAAGAGATACAGAGAAATACAGACAGGGTTTTCTTGTTTATAAAATGTTATCTTCCAATTGCTACTGCTAGTTTTATATAACTTTTTCATTCTGCAAACCTTTATCAAAATGTCCCCATCCATAGGAAAATTAATTATGAAAAAAAGGAATTAGGAGTGGATAAAGAATTGATTCTTTAGAAGATGCTCTGATCTCAATCCCCCTGTGCTGATGGGCCCAGCCCCCACTCACTCCTGGCTGTCCAGTGGAGTCCCTGCAGAGTATCTGGAGTTTGTTCTCCATCCTTTTCCCACAGAGATCTTAGGCTTGAGCTAAGGTCCCAAATTCATATGCTACCAGCGATTTTCTAAAGTTGCTTCCTTATGAATTCAGAGTCTGTTTATATCTATAAGGAACTTGTTTAGTATAGTGTTTGGCAGTATTTTTTTCTACAAGGTAAATTGTATTTACTTGACTTTATCCTCTTGCTGGTCAATATGAATTCAGGTCCTTATGAATTTTCTGACATCCTCCTCACAAAAATTTCTCAGAGTTTATGAACCAATAAAATCTTGTTATAAGCAATTTCTGGACACTCAGTTTAAACTAAATAGATCTGTTTTTGTGGCCATTTCTTAAACAATTGTTAGTGCTTTCCTTCCAAAACCCCTAAATCTTCCTCAAAGCATTTTAATAAGCTCCTGAGGTAGTAGAGTGTAAAGGCTTTCTTTTTAAAAGGGAGAGATGGAAGTGCCAAGAGACTTAACAAAGTATGGAAACAGCATTAACCTGGACTCAATTCTTAATACCCCTGTGTCTCCAGCATTTGTCACTTGCCTGATGCTCAATAAAGGGAGGGAGAGGGGCAGAAGGAAGGGAGGGATGAAGAAAAAAGAAGGGATAAAATAAGAGAAAAAAGAGAGAAAGTAAGGGAAAGGATGGGCCCAAAATTTATATGTTGAAACTTGATGACTACAGTAATTAGAGGAACCCTGGACCCCAGTTTTAGAGTATTACTTTTTGAATAATGGTAACTACTGACCTTGGATGGCAAAGGAATAACCCCAATAATGGTATCTGTCTGCTTGCCAAACTCTAGAAAATAAAGGAAGTAGCAGACTCAGCAATTAAGTAAATCCATCAGCCTTCATTTAAAAACTATTACTATTCTCTCAAAGTAAAAATGTATAGAAGAAATGAAACAATGTAAGAATTAGACTCAAAGAAACAGCAGACAGACTAGCCCAAATGCTCAGGGAAACCACTCCCACAGTACTGAAGAGCCTGCTTACACAAGCAACGTGGTTCAAAGATTCTGAGTTATACTGACTCATTCTTTCCCACAATCACTGTCAACCGATCAGATTTGGCCTCACTGGTATTTCCTCCAGTGAAGAATGTGAGCCCTGGGGAACCAGGGAGTTTGCTGTTAACCTTGCATGACTTTTACTTCTCTGGGGTAAACAGTTTTTGTTCATTGAAAGCCTCTGTAACCAGTGGATCTATAATGTCTACTCCTGTTTCTCCTATGTGTGACTTGAAAACATGTTTTGGTTTTAACACTTTGACCATAAATCTCTACCTGAGTGTGTATGTCCAACAGGTCAGTGTCTTCCCTTTGATTTATTGAGTGAGGTCTGGCATCACCCTATCATCTCTTTGGTGCCAACCATTGATCAGAGCAGTCCTGGCGAGAGTGTGTAATTGGCCTTCTGTGGAGTCATTGCTGCCTCTTGGAAAAGCAAATAAGGTTCCTGTCAGACTGTCAGATTGCATAAAAATGGGCAGAGGCATTAAATTCACTTTTACCACAATATAAATAATTCAGATCAGAGATATCAATTGACTCATTTTTTTAAAAGAAGAAAATTGAGACTTTACTGCCCATGTATTTTTCTAAGATTGTTATGGTTTCAGGTTTAATAGGTAATGCTTTAATCCATTTTAAACTTATTCTTGTGGGTAGTGTAAGGAGGCGGCTTAGTTTTATTTTTCTGCACATACTGTCCAATTTTCCCAAAACCACTTATTAACTAAACTGTCTTTAGTTCATTATGTGTCTTTGCTTCCTTGGTTGAATATTAATTGACATAAGGAGGTGGGTTTATTTCTGGGCTCTCTATTCTGCCTCATTGATCTATGTGTCTGTTTTCATGCCAGGCCCATGCTGTTTTGATTAGTATGGTCTTATAGTATAGTTTGATATTAGGTAGCATAATTCTTCCAAGTTTGTTCTTCTTTCTCAGGATTGCTATTGCTATGCAATATTTTACCTGATATGTCTCCTCAGGCAATAGAAATAAAAGAAAAAATAAATGAGTTGGACTATTATCAAACTACAGATTTTTGCATAACAAAGGAAAACATTAAAAAAATGACAACCCATGGAATGGGAGAATATATTCACCAATACATCTGCCAAAGGGTTAATATCCAAAATTTATAAAGAACTTACAAGACTCAACACCAAAAAAATCCAATTAAAAAATGGGCAAAGACCTGAATAGACACTCTCCAAAGAGGACATACAGATGGTCAATAGACACATGAAAACATTCTCAATGTCACTAATTATCAGAGAAATGCAAATTAAAACCATAATAAGACAGCACCTTACACCTGTCAGAATAGCTATCTCTGATAAATCAACAAACAACAAGTGCTGGCAAGGTGATGTGGAGAAAGGGGAACACTTTTGCACTGTTGGTGAGAATGCAGATTGGTGCAGCCACTGTGGGAAGCAGTATGGAGATACCACAAAAAATTAAGAATGGAGCTGCCTTTTGACTCAGTGATCCCACTTTTGCGAATATATCTGAAGGAACCCAAAACACTAATTCAAAAGAACATAAGGTCCCTTATGTTCATTTCAGCATTATTTTCAATCATCAAGGTATGAAAGCAGCCCAAGTGTCCAACAGTAAATGAGTAGATAAAACAACCACGGGGCATTTACATAGTGGAATATTACTCAGCTTTAGAAAAGAAGGAAATTTTACTTTCTGTGACAGAATGGATGGACTGGAGAACATTATACTAAGTGAAATAAGCCACTCAGAGAAAGACAGATATCATATGATTTCACTTATATGTGGAATCTAAGGAATAAACTGAACTAACATGAAAAACAGAGACAGACTCATATATAGGGAACAAGATGACAACTACTGGGGGGGGGTTAGAGAGTGGAGGGATTGAGCAAAAAAGGAAAAAGGACTCAGACATCGACAACAGTATGGTGATTGAATGGGGGAGGAGGGTTTAAGGGAAACAAATGATAATGGAAAAATATAATAACACTTTTTTTAAAGTAAAAGAAGAAAAGTATAGATTTATACTCTTTGATTATCAATTTAAGGTATCACAACAACTCAGGATGTCCAAAACACTGTTCTCTTCTTTTTTTTTTTTTTTTTGCATTAACAATAACAATTAGTAAAAAAAAAACCTGTTATATAAATTTTGTAGACAATGCAAATAGCAATGAGTTAAAAGACAACTATCTTGAAGGGAGATCATTAGTGTATCCCATATTGGGAGAAAAATGGAAAACCTTAAAAACTAATGCAAAGGAGGTCATTGAGTGATATACAGGCCCCACTGAGACCAGTCCCTAAGAGATTTAGTAGACTATAAACTTCTTGGGGGCAAGAATCGGCTCTCACTCACTTTTATTTCTTCAATCTTGCTCCTGACAGGTTCTCCTTAAATGTTTGTTGGCCAAATTCTGCACTCTAAGTACTTGGGGGTTTATGTAATTTACATCTCATACCAATCACCCATTACCACTCACTAACTCATGCTATGTCCTTTGTGAAATTGTCCCCAAGGAAACTGCCCTCAAAACTGACAGTCTCTTTATAGTGAAATTCATTAATTATTATTTTATTCAATAATTAATTTTAAAGTAAAAAATGAGTCTTCTTCTTTTTTTTTTTTTTTTTGGCTTTACTGTCTTATTTAACATCTGACCAGCATGATTTCTTAAAACTCTCATGTGCATTGACTTCAATGCATTGTATTATCTGAGGTCCTATATTCATCCCTCTCCTTGGCTACTGCTTTCTCCTATGCATCCGTGGACAGCATATTCCACAAACTTCTCTCCTTTATCTTTCCCTTATACTCTCATAGAGAGAGGCTTAACTCTTCGTATATCTGGCTGTTTTTTAAAAATGATTTGTAGGAGGAAAATGGCTAGTTCAAAGAGCATGTCTTTTAAAAACTCTTCATTCTTGTTGCAAATTGCTTCCTAGGAATCTTACTTATACCAGTTTGTGTTCCCATTTGTAATATGTTAGAATGCCTGCCTTGATGTGCCCAGATCAATATAGAATGCTAGTTTTAAAATATACAGTAATTTCCCGAGTGAAATTAATATGACAGTGCTTTTTCTCAGGTACCCAAACATCTTGAAATGCTGCATGCTCCAAGATGCCCCTATCCTTTCTGCCATTTTTATGCTGTGCATCTCTGAGTGACTAAGAAGAGGGAGAAAGTGCCAGGGGGCCAAGAGATCAGATGGCCAAAAAAGGACAATGATCAGATTTGGTCTCGTTCACAAGATAGTATCATGCTGCTGGGGACTGTGACCCCTTTTGGTGGCCCAGGTAGACTGTACATGTAAGATGTCTTTTAAGTAGTACTTTTAATTGAAGTTAAAAAGTTAAAACAGATATCAAAATGATTACAGCATGTACATGACAATTATCCAAGGATCATGAAGTTAAGTCCAAATAAAGAATGTGAATTAAAAAAACATAAGAATCATTAGGAAGGAAAATTAATAATATGATCGAAGTGGGAAAATTTTCACAAATAATGTTGCCTTTGATATAAACATAAAACAATGGACAAGATTTTCACAAGCAGATCCAAAGTCTGATTTGTGGAAAAGGAGGAGCATTTGTAATTGAAAAAAATTGTGCATGAGCAAAAGTTATGGATTGAGGAGAGCAGCTTTTCTAAGACTGGCAGGTTTGTATAGAAAATGTGGATGTTAAATGTCAAAATGTTAAACCAAATCACTGTCCATTGGAAAGTAGCCATTGGAAGCTATTGACAGGAGGACCTGAATTAGAAAAAGATTTGATGTTGGGTTTTATCATGAACCCAACATGGGTTCTGGTAGTAACCCATGGTGTTCTGGTAGTAATGTGAAGTCTACATTAGAATAAAGACTGGGAGTATGATGCTCAATTAGAAGGCTATTATTCCATTAGTTCAGGAAAAGGTGAAAATATACCTGAATTAGGCAAGCAAGAATGAAAGGAAATGAAGGAAGACATGCAGAAAGGCCTAGTGGAAACAGAAGCTAATGATTTAGAACTTAATTAAATTTGGGAAAAAGGTATAGATTTCAAGTCCAGGTGCCCAGGAGGCTGTTAATATTATGGTGCTATTAATAAATAATAAAAAGAAAGAAATCATGTAGAAAAGAGGTGAATTTGAATTTGAACATATTACTTTTAATCTATCAGTTTTCATTTAATTCATTGCCCAATTGAACAACTAAAAACAAAGTTTTGGCAATTAGGAGAAAAAAAGCAATTAGAAATATTTAGGACCATTAGTGTGATTGATCGTGAGATGTGTACATGACCCAAGATGGATGAATCAGATTCCTTTCTTAGGAAAAGAAGAAAGGAGGGAATGGGCAATCTTATTTTGCTGACAGCCACATGTCCTGCAATGTGGAACAAGGTGGTCTGAGAGAATAAAGCCAGCAGAGAGACAGGAATGGGAGTGAGGGAGGGAGAGAGAGAGAGTCCTGGCTGCACTCAACTCCTTAGAGGTGACTGCATCCCTTTCTGTGGTTACTTGAGCATTATAATAAATTGGTCCCTTTGTCTAAACTAGTTTAAAGTGAATTCCTATAATTCATAACCAAAGAAATCCTGACTATTCACACTATTAAAAGTCAGAACCAATCTTCTAATAGTTCATTCCAATTTCAAATTTGCTATAAGATTTATTCTGTCATTCATTCACTCTTTATTAAGTGTATGATCTGTTGTGGGTGTTGCAATAGTCTCTGAAGATAAATTGGATGTTGGTATGGATGAAAGACTGAATGCGGCAGGAAGGTTTTGAAGTCTGGTCCTGTTGTGAAGACAAAACCCAATTTATGAGTGGGCAGAACTCCAAACACTTTTTTGTAAATTGGCTATTTGACAGATACAAGAAATTACTCCACTGAAACCTTATTGTGAATCGTAGTCATGTGCTTAGGAGAGCTTTAAAAAGCTCATTTCATATATAATGTGATAGATGAGACATAAAAATAATAGTGTGACCACATGTGGCACATTTTTCTAAAAAAGCTCATTCTGAGCACCATCAGGACATCAGGGGTAGATATGACTGGGGTGGATTCTCATGGATTAGAAGGAGTCATGCGTTCACCTCTTGAAAGGCCTGCAGCAACTGCTGTGTATGGAATGAGATTTTTAAAATTCGTGATGTGTAAGAAGGACAAAGGCATTACTTATGGCAGAGAGCCTCCTACACATCCCAGCTATGATGAAAAGAAACTTCTCAGCCTTAATATGCAGTTGAGCTCCCAACTGTTGTTTTTTAAAAGGTATTTGTAAGTCAGGTATTTCAGAGGGAGGCGGATACAGCAAACAGGTGAATTTAAATTCCTACTATTTTACACTAAGGGAAAATTTATCATGATGGTGTAATTGCAAGGTTTTGTATTCTGAACTAAATTATAAATGAAAATGAGGCAAAGATTACACATATTCACTTATTTATCTCATGCATGCATTCATGTGTGCATTTAATGTCTTTATTAAGGAACTTCTAAGTTTTTCACATGTTCAGCAAAATGTCAAGCCCTTAGGGGTATAAAAGTAAGTAAACTCAGGAACTCATGGTCTAATAATAGAACAAAATATTGCGTTGGCTGAAAAGCCCATTACTTTTTTCCATAAAAAAAGATACGACATTTTAAAGATTTTATTTATTTATTTTTGAAGCGAGGGGAAGGGAGGAAGAAGGAGAGGGAGAGCAACAACAATGTGTGAGAGATACACTGACTGGTTGCCTCTCACACACCTCCAACTGGGGACTTGGCCCACAACCCAGGCATGTGCCCTGACCAGGAATCAAAACAGTGACCTTTCTTTTTGCACTGTATCCACTGAGCCACACTAGTCATGGCAAAAGACACAGTTTTGGTTTTCACCAATAACTTCTTTGATTTGGATATCATGAGTATGTTGGCTATCTTTTGCTATTGACTTCTAGTGGGTAGAGGCTAGGGGTGCTGCTAAATGTCTTCCAAAGCATAAGACAGCCCCACCAGGAAAGAATTTTTGGCCAAAATATCAATAGTACCAAGAATTTTGCAAACCAGTTTTGACACATTGGATCAGTCACAGCACCTTCTCTAAACACTGCAAAAGTCATTTTTTTTTTGCATTTCGGTTCTGTTTTTACCTTTCTCGAAATAATAAAGCATGACACTCCAAAATGTTGTGTATATTCTTCCATTTTCAATATTAAAATGGCTGCATAAAAATTCACTAATTTTGATAAGTTTTTTTAATGCACGCTGATATGATAGCTGTCACAATATGATCTAACAAAATTGCTTCAAATAAAGTTAAAGACAACTAAGCAGTACTAGAGCCTTATATAGAAAAAACTAAACAAGTTTTTTTGCTAACTCAATAATTTATTAAACAAAGAAGCAATGTATTATTGGAACAAAGAAGTCCTTAACACAGTTGTGGATTCTTCCAAGCAGCCCTATTTTTCTCAGTATTGCTTATTAACCACAGGCATAAAATATATATTTAACTCCTTGTTTATTGTTGTTTCTTCACTTGAATATAAGTTCAATGGGGCAGGAAAAAAAATGAATTCAGGCCTTCTCAGATACTTCCAGAAAAAAAATATAAAGACTGAGTGCTGTTGACCTGTCTGTCATGGACAAAGGCAGGGATGGAAAAAGAACATCTCAAGTAGTGTATCTCACAGAACCCTATGGAAAAAATCATTTTATGATAACAGAGACAAATAGTAACAAGAAATATTACTATAGGGCTGATGATGTATGAAGCATTGCTATGAGCACTTAGGTTACATCAATACATGCAACCTTCACAAGCCTGGGGAATGGTGCTATTATGAGTCCTACCTTAAAGGAGAGGACACTGAAGTGCAGGGAGATATTAAGCAACTTGACAAATCTCACATGGCTAGTAGGAACAGGAGCCAAGATTTGAACCCAGATAGTCCGTTAGGAGGTAAGGTTGAAAAGGTCAGACAAGGACCAGATCACAAAGGTCTTGAATGTCATGCTAAGGAATCTGACTTTTGTTCTGAGACAATGGGGAATCTGTGTAGGAATATTTTCTCAGGGGATCTACCTTATATGGTCTGTCTTTTGGAAAGAGTGTTCTAGAGTAGTGTACAGGATAGACTTTAGGAGAAGAGGACTGGAAAGATGAAAAAGTAGCAAAGAGGTGATGGCAGCAATTCATGGGAGAAACAATGAGTCTGAATTAGAACTGGCAGAGGAGGTAGAAAGGAAAGAGTCTATATCACTAAGGAGAGAAGCAAAAGGAAAATCAAATAGTTTGTCAATTTGTACTTCTACTTACAAAGTTGCAGGCTGTCCATTTCATTGTCACCTCACCCACACTGAATGATATTATAATTTTAAATTCTTTCCAGTTCAATACACGAATAAATACATCAAAGTTGTTTCTGTTTTTCATTTCTTTTGTCATTGATTCTTTATGTTTAGAAGTCATTTATATCTCTCCATATGTGAAATATTCTTTGCCTATTTTTATCACAATGTACTTTCTTTTATATCCCTAAAATCTCTGGTATTTTTTTATATGCTGCTGCACACCATTCTGGTAATCTGTCCTACTTCTTGTCTCTGAGCACTGTGGAAACAGTCATTCTGGTTAGGACCTGATTGGAAACCCTCCTATCAGAAGATGCAAGTCAGGCAGTACCTTAATTGAACAACAAATAAGGAACTCCTTACCTTTTGTGACAGCATGGTTCTTACTGGAGACAATTAAGCTACATGAAATAAGCCAGTTGATGAAAGACAAATACCATATGATCTCACTTATAAGAGGAATCTAATGAACAAAATAAACTAGTGGGCAAAATAGAATCAGAGACATGGAAACATTGAACAGACTGACAGCTGCCAGAAGGAATGAGTAAAGGAGGAGGGGAATGGTAGAAAGAAGGGGAACATATTAGTCAAAGAACATGCATGAATGACCCAAGGACATGGACAATAGTGTGGGGATTGACTGTGGGAGTGGGGGTGAGCTGGGAAGGAGAGGGCAAAGGGCAAAAATTAGAACAACTGTAATAAAAATTGGAAGTTAATTTTATGAAATGTGAGTTTCTATTGAACAAGTGGATTGAACTAGGTTAGGAGAATATAACATTGGAAGTGATTATTTGAAAGTCGCCAGCATATAATGATTAAAACCATTTTGTGGAAAATAACACCAAGGAAGAGTTTATGGAATTAGAATAAAAAAATTTAAAGTCTTGGAAAGAACCCTGGAGTTGTCCATTCATGGGTCTTGAGGGCCAGAGGAGAAGACCTTGAAAGGGAAACACAGTTTAGTTATTATGCTGAGCAAAATGAATTTTCTAGGCCAAAAGAGTAGTGGAGAGATGAAGTAAGAGAAAGAATAAACTGCAATGTTTGTAGTAAGCCATTTAGCAGCCTTTGGCAAGTTTAGCCATAGAGGACTTTGTGGACTGTTAGGTAAAACTGCATTTTAGTATGCTCAGGAGTAAATACAATAATGAGGACTGATACCCTTTGAATATGTTATCCCCCCCAAAGATTTCTGTTAATGAAAGGAAGTAGGAAGACCAAGGTGATGACACAAAGAGATGAAGAGTCAAAAAAGAGCTATATATTTAAGGTGAAGAAACTTGATTATCTTCACAGAGAGAGGGGAAGAGAAGCAAGAGTGGCCATTTACAAGTATAGAAGGTGGAGCAAATCCCGGAGGAAAGGTGAGAGGATGAGATCTAGATGACAGCAGACAATTATTCTTGGACAGAATAAAATATATGAAGATGGACAGGCATGTTGTTGAGTTTGTGTCAATACAGCAAGTATGTATTGGAAATTCAGGTGTGGGGACACTGTATGTGACTCCACAGACAAAAAGAACATATAAATCACCATTTATGCTCCAAGAACCTTATAGTCCAGTGGGCAGTTTGGTGATTGGGGGATGGAAAGGAAGAAGAGGAAGCTCCTGAAAGATGTGCTATTCTTTTCCATGAAGTGGATAGTAAAGTCATCACTAAAACTGAAGAGGAGTAGGGGTAGGAAAGGGACTTGAGAATATGGGAGAGAAATTCAGAAATACTAGTGATTATAATGAGTAAAGAAATGGCTCAAGTCCAAGTAACAGGATTACCAGAGGGTAGAATGGCCCAGAAGGGATAAAATAAATAAAAAAAAATACTTTTGGGGGGTTTGTTCTGTGTGATTTCCACCAACATTTTCCTGGAGGAACATGGGGAGTGTGTATTAACACTGGTTTAGAGATGGGAAACTGAAAGGAGGAATGGGCATGGTAGGAAGAAAAAGGGTAAAGGGGATTTCATTCAGAGATCATTATGTGGTAAAATATTTGTTCTGGGATGCACAGGGAAGAAACTGATAAAGCAGATTGGCAGTAGGAGATGAAGGAGAATGTGTAGAGACAGGAGCTCCTGATGAAGTTCAAGAGCAGATCTCATTAGTAGTAAAGAAATGGGGGGTTGGAAGCAGAGAAGTTTATCTTAGGAATCTAGACAGCAGGGTTAAATATCAAGGATGGGTAGCTGAAGTTAAGTAAAAAGAAAAATAATCATGGGAGAGGAAGACTCACATTTGTTGTGTGCCTATTTTATCTTAGGCACTGAAGATGGGATTCAGACATTGAACATCAGGAACTCAGCTGGATCACCCATTTTAATCCCAGGGTCTTTGAGGACAATGGTAGGGAGTTGAGGTAGAAGGAAAGACTGAAACATATGCCAAATACTGTGCTGAGTAGTGGAAAGAGACCTAGTCTGTGAATAACAGCAGTAACTTGTGTGTGAGGCAAGGCACATAAAACAAATCATGAGACCTGCAGGAAAAGGTGTTTTTGAAAGAGGATGAAAAAAATCAGTTATCTAGAATTGATATAGGACTTGAGGAATTCCAAATGCTCCTACTTGCCCTGCAGTGTACACAAGAGTAAGCATTTATTTTTAACTTATGTGTCTGTGGTAGATGGGGTTGGTTGATCTTGTTCCATCAACTTATCTAAGCTATTTCTGTATACTATGTTTGTCACCCTCCCCTCCCTAAGACCACTAGGATAACCCAGTCATGTTCTCATAGCAACAGCAGAGCTGCAAGAGAACACAATCCAGCTACAAAAACTTTTGTTCAGCTTCCCCTGCATTAGGACTGACTGCTAATATCCCATTGGCCAAAGCAAGTCACATGACCAAACCCAACATCATTGTGGAGAGGAAGTGTACTATTTCCGTGACAGTAAAAGAAAAGAGAGAATAAAGACCATAGGAGTGGAGTTCCTTACAGTCAATTGCAGTTCTGGAGAGTACAAGTAAAGAGAGGGATGTCCAGAGGCTGGAGGAACATGCTGAAAGGTGTACCAAGCAGAATGGAGACAGGGATTCTGATGCACCTGTATTTTGCAGTGTCCATTGAGTAATGCAGAGAGAAGGAATGATTGGAATTAGCTGAGCTGAAGACTCCTATTGGAACTCTGGTGAAATGCTGTTTTGGAAAACTTTGTTTTAGCAGATTTGTTCTACAGCTTGACAGGGCATTTCCCAAATTCCCAGAGAGATGATAAATGATAAATAGTCATACCAATGCAATATCAAAGTAGTCTGTACTCCTTTGAGATTTCAGTCATGCCATATATATCTCTGCTCTCAGATGTGCCTGGATTATTTAGTAGAATCTGGCTCTCTCAACTCCTGCTGGGGATTCTACTAAATCTGGCTCTCTCAGATTTAGTAGAATCTGAGAAATTCTACTGAATCTCTCACTGCTGGATGGTGAAGGTACCAACTGAGGTGGAAGGTGGGATCTGCCCATGTGAGAACTTCTCCAGTTACCGCATGTGATTAAATCCACCTGTACTCTGATTATGGCTTGAAAAGCACCCAAGCATTTGGATTCGGGGATTTGTTAAATCTTACTTAGCTACTGATTTCTAGCACAAATTAAGGAAATAGACTCCTTGAAGTATTTTACTTGATATTTCTTGCTTTGATTTAGAAGAAATCTTAACACAGGTGTGGTTTTCTAAAAAAACAAATGATAAGTAAGCACCCGGGAACTTTCTGGCTCACCACATTTGCAGCCCTAAACCAGCCAACATTCTTCACTGAGAGTCCTCCAAGGATTAGCCTGTTCTTGTTTCCCCCATTCTACACATAAATATTAATCACCCTTAAATACAACCCATTTACTACTATCAATAATGAAAAATCTAAAATGCCAAGACAGTGTGAGACAAACTTGAATCTAAATTATTACATTGTGTTGTTTGCTCTCCACAGTCATGGTTAGGCTGGCAGTTTCTGATCTGGGGGGATCAGTGTGCAGGTATCACCTGTGCATGATGAGTACTATATGCCAGAGAAGACCCTTGAATTTTTCAAGAGGTTTTAATGACTCTCAGAGCAATGGGGTGTGATAACATGGATCTTGTTGAGAGAATATATACTAGGTGTTACAGAAAAGAAAAAAGATTATCTGTTTAAAATGTAGAGAGGGGCTAAATACTAAGCATTCAGTCTGAACTACTTGGATGGTCAATGGGGAAGATAATTTTATGAAATGAGGGTTTTTTCATCTTTTAACCTGACAGAATGGTAACTAAAAGGGCGAAGAAGAAATGAAAGTGCAGAATTATATTATTTAACATATTTACAAAGGCCACTGACATACTTCATCCTTCTTTTTCTAAATAAGAAAGCACAGAAATGATGTCTGAAAGCCATGTGAGATTAGTTGAAATGAATTAAGCAGTAAAGGCAACAAGAACATAACAAAAACATAACCTGCATTACTTAAATTATGCTGGTAAAGAATGCTAAAAAAATTGTTACTAATCTCACTACGATGCATATAATAATGTGTGAGGACCTAAAACTTTGTGGTCTTTAAGACACAAATTCTCTGATATAAAAGTAATAAAAATACTATGTAAACTTTTGGGAAAGATAGAAAAATATAGATTAAATAAACAGTCAAAATTATGTTGTTCCCCAATATGATTTTTACCTATTGGCAACTGACTATAAAACTAGTAAGAATTCCTCACAGAGCATTTATAAGGTATCAAAATATAATATAGCCTTAAAGAAATATCATCAACACTATTTTTGTCTACTCCATGAAATGCTACATTTTTTCAAGGTCTAGAGATTTCACTTTGTATTGTATTTAAATAACATTTTGAATTAAAAAAAGTTAAGTCAATGATGATGGGGTACTTGTATTGGCCAGGAAACGATGCTAGATAGGAGACTGCTTTTGTACATCTTGAAACTTTTCATCCTGTGACAACTATTGTGTTGTTGGCATGATATTATTGCAGCATTTTAAGGAATCAAATTTTTATAAAACATGACCCTCAGAGAGAGAAGATGGCAGCTTGGTAAGAGGGAGCAGATTCCACTTCCTCCTACACACCGGAGAGAAACCTGGCTGATCTACGGAGGAACAGAGCAGACAGCCAACAATACCACAACATATATGAAAATAGGAGATTAAAAATTGTAACAGACATTGAAAAACCAGACAATAAGGGGACTACTTTGGGACAATAGAGGCCTAGAGATCAGTGTGGGGAGCAGGGAGGCTGCAACCTTGGCCTGTGGCTGGCCATTGGGCCAAATGCAGGGAGCTGGTCCCGGGGTCCCTCCCCCGCCAGGAAGGGTTTGAGCAGCACTAGGAGAAGCCTGGATGCTTGAAATCTCAGAGAGCAAATTCAAGGACTGAGTGGCAAACACACGGGGCCTGTGAGCACCCACGCATGGCCCTGGAAAGAGTGTGCACCCGAGCCCTGTGATCCGAGGCAGCCCTGCCGAGTGTGCCTGCAACCTGGGGAAAGAGAGAGCTTTGTGGAGCACCCGGGAAACACGCCAGGACTGGGAGAGAGAATGCGTGCCTTGAATGACCAGGAGCCTGCACATGGTAAACCCAGAGTGGGTGCTCACTCGGCCAGGGAGACCTGGAAACCTGGGGACCCAGAGACCACATCTATAAACCCGCCCCTCAGACTGCTGCAGCCAGCAAGAACAGAAAAACCAGTCTGACCAGTTTGAAACAAGCAAGAGGTTTTTTTTTTTCCCTTTCTTCTCCACCCCCACCCCTGGGGTTCGCTGGTGCGAGCATGTGTATGTGTGAGTGTGTGTTGTGTGTGTCTTTGTTTGATTTTTCTAAAGAAATTATTTTTATTTTCATTTTTTATCTCTTTATGCTTTTTACTTCTCTTTTCTTCTTTCCTTGCTTTATTCCTTCTTCCTTTCTTTCCAATTTTATCTCTTCTACCTTCCTTAGTCTGCTTTTTTAAAATACCCACAAATGAGACAAAGAAACCAGAACTGTGAAAAGACCAGAGCTGGACCCAAAGAGGGGGCATTCCAACAGCTGAGACACTGAGACAAATTTCACTTTGCTGTTACAGAGAACCTACAAGATATTGCATATCTGCACTATAATTTTTACATCATTCTATCATCTTTTATTTGAATAATATTTTTGTATTCCTCTTCTTTCTGTTTAGTCTTCTTTGCTTGGCTGGTTATATTGTATCATTTGACAGGTTTCCCCTGTTCTCTCATTCATAGTGTATTGCTAATTTACTGTCCTTCATCTCACCTGTGTTCATTAGCACACTACTGAAGGTCTGATGCTCCCTATTTTTGGTATCTAGATCTCATAGATTCTGTCATATGATTGTTGCTGTAATATTATTGTAAATAATAGCTGTTCCATACTATTGTAAGTACTACACAACACCCCTCCCAGATCTTAGCCCACTTCACGGTTTCCTGAACTCGATTACTGTAGTGGTTAACTCTATTCTCTCACAAGCTACACCTATGTACTATCCTTTACTCTCACCTTACCTCTGAATCTGATCTCCCACAACCTCACTGCTTTCTAGATCCAACTCACAATCCTTCCCTCCCCAACAAGAGTCTTATCTTCTTCCCATTGTTTCTTAAAAGTGGCTAGTTGGATTGAAGATCACAATTAACACTATACATAGCCAAAGGATCTCCTATCTCTTCCTTACTGGCTGCTACTGTAATCAACACAGAATACTCTCTTGATGTTTTAAACCCTTTTGCCTTACCCTCCCAAAAAAGATCACAAAAAAGAATAGGAGGAAGCAGTAAACACCAGGATACCCAAGGAGACTGCACCACTGAATCTCACAGGTATTTTACCTCAGAAGTTCACACCATAAACCCAGGTAGTCAGCACAGATCAACTTAAGAAGCTGAGGCTAACAAGAAGAGTCTCACAAACAATGGCAAGAAAAAGAAACAATCCCCAAATGAAAGGAGAGGAGGAAGCCTCAGAAAGAATGCTAAATGAACTAGAGGCAACTCAACTATCAGATGTTGAGTTCATTGCAATAGTTGTCATGAAGCTCCATGAGTTCACAACAAAGTACCAGAAACTATAAGGAAACTACAATGAACTCGCTGCAAACTATATCAACATGAAAAAAGAAATAGAAACCATCAACAAGGGCCAAGAGGAAATGAAGAATACAATATCTGAACTGAAGAACACAGTAGAAGGAATCAAAAGCAGGATTGATGGAGCAGAAGATTGGATCAGTGAGCTGGAGGACAAAATGAAAAAAAAAAAAAAAAAACACCCAGAGAGAGCAGGAAAAGGAAACGAGGCTCAGAAAGAATGAAGAGGGATTAAGAGAAATACGAGATGATATGAAACATAATAATATCCGAATAATAGGGATACCAGAAGGAGAAGAAGGGAAAGGGATAGAAAACCTATTTGAAAAAGTAATAATGGAAAATTTCCCCAATTTGATGAGAGAAAGAATCACACAAATCCAGGAAACACAGAGAGTCCCAATCAAGAGGAACCCAAAGAGGCTCACTCCAAGACACATTATAATAAAAATGGAGAAATTCCAAGACAAAGAGAAAATCTTAAAGGCAGCAAGGGAGAAAAAGGAAATAACATACAAGGGGGTCGCAATATGGTTAGCAACTGACTTCTCAGTGGAAACACTCCAAGCCAGAAGAGAATGGCAAGAAATATTCCAAGCAATGAGAACTAAAGGACTACAACTAAGGATACTTTACCCAGCAAGACCTTCAATCAAGATAGAAGGCCAAATAAGGAGCTTTTCAGACAAAAGAGGTCTAAAAGAATACACCTCCACTAAACCAGCTCTGCAACACATGCTAAATGGCCTGCTTTAAGGAAAGGAATCAAAAGAGAGATAGAGATGAGATAGAGATAGAGATAGAGATAGAGATAGAGATAGAGATAGAGAGATAGAGATAGAGATAGAGATAGATAGATAGATAGAGAGAGAGAGAGAGAGAGAGAGAGAAACACAGGTATGAAGATGAAAATGAATAAGAACATATCAGTAATAACCTTAAATATAAATGGATTAAATGCTCCAATTAAAATACATAGAATAACTCAATGGATAAGAAAGCATGACCCACACATATGCTGCCTACAAGAGACTCACCTCAGGACAAAAGACCTACACAGACTAAAAGTGAAGGGCTTGAAACAAATCTTCCAAGCAAATGGACAGTAAAAAAAGCCGGGGTTGCAATACTCATATCAGACTAAATAAACTTCAAAAAAGGGCCATAAAGAGAGACCCAGAAGGTCCTCATAATATTCAAGGGAAGAATCCACCAGGAAGACATAAACATTGTAAATATTTATGCACCCAATGTAGGAGCACCCAAATACATAAAGACAATCGTAGAGGACCTCAAGAAGGATGTTGACAGCAACACGATTATAGTAGGGGATTTTAACACCCCATTGTCAAATATGGACAGATCTTCCAAACAAAATATCAACAAAGATATTGTAACATTGAACAAAGCCCTAGATGAAATGGACTTAACTGATATATATAGAGCCCTTCATCCCAAAGAAGCTAAATACACATTCTTTTCAATTGCACATTGAACAGTTTCAAAGATAGACCACATGATAGGACACAAAACAAGTCTCAACAGATTCAAGAAAATTGAAATCATACTAAGCATTTTCTCCGACCACAAGGTCAGAGAAACTAACCCCAAGGAAAAAAACTAGAAACTAACCCCAAGGAAAAAACCTCAAACACTCGAAATCATGGAGATTGAATAACATGCAATTAAGCAATGAATGGGTCAAGAATGAAATTTAAGAAGAAATCAAAAAGTTTCTGGAAACACATGAAAATGAACCAACAACAATTCAAAATTTATGGGACACAGCCAAGGCAGACCTGAGAGGGAAGTTCATAGCAATACAGGCCAACCTAGAAAAGATAGAAACATTTCAAACAAACAACCTAATAACACTACGCCTACAAGAATTCCAGGAACAACAACAAAGAGAGCCCAGAGCTAGTACAAGGAAGGAAATTACCAAGATCTGAGAAGAATTAAATGACATAGAGACAAAAAGCACAATACTAAGGATCAATGAATCTAGGAGCTGGTTCTTTGAAAAGATAAACTAAATCAACAAGCTTTTAAGCAGGCTCATCAAGAAAAAAAGAGAGAGGACCCAAATAAACACAATCAGAAATGAAAGAGGAGAGATTACAACTGACACCACAGAAATACAAAGGATTATAAGAAAATACTATGAAGAGCTGTATGCCAAGAAATTTGAAAACCTAGGTGAAATGGACAAATTTCTAGAAAAATGTAATCTTCCAAAACTAAATGAAGAAGAAGCAGAAAGCCTCAACAGACCAATAACAGCAGATGAAATTGAAACAGTAATCAAAAAACTCCCAACACACAAAAGCCCTGGACTGGATGGTTTCACAGGAGAATTCTATAAAACATTTAAGGAAGAGCTAAACCCAATCCTTCACAGACTATTTCAAAAAATTTGAAAGGATGGAAGACTCCCAAATACTTTTTATGAAGTCAGCATCATCCTAATCCCAAAACCATATAAAGACACAACAAAGAAAGAAAACTTTAGGCCAATATCACTGATGAACATAGACACTAAAATCCTCAGCAAAATATTGGCAAACTGCATCCAACAATACATTAAAAAGATCATACACCATGACCAAGTGGGATTCATCCCTGGGATGCGAGGATGGTTCAACATTCGTAAATCAGTAAATATAATACATCACATAAGCAAAATCAAAGACAAAAAAAACACATGATCATATCAACAGATGTGAAAAAGCTTTTGATAAGGTACAACACCCATTTATTATAAAAACACTCAGCAAAGTGGGAATAGAGGGAGAATTTCTCAACATAATAAAGGCCATATATGAGAGACCTACAGCCAACATCATACTCAATGGACAAAAACTAAAAGCTTTTCCACTAAGATCAGGAACAAGACAAGGTTGTCCACTTTCACCACTTCTATTCAACATAGTATTGGAAGTTCTAGCCACAGCAATCAGACAAGAAAAGGAAATAAAAGGCATCCAAATCAGGAAAGAGGAAACAAAACTGTCACTATTTTCAGATGACATGATGGTGTACACAGAAAATCCTGTAGACTCCACCAAAAAATTGTTTGACCTAATAAATGAATTTGGCAAAACAGCGGGATACAAAGTCAATATCCAGAAATCAAAGGTATTTTTGTACACCAACAATGAAACAGAAGAAGCAGAAATCAGAAAAAAATCACATTCAATATGGCAAAAAGAAAAATAAAATACCTAGGAATAAACCTAACCAAAGGGGTAAGAACCTGTATACAGAAAATTACACAACACTGAAGAAAGAAATCAAGGAAGACACAAACAAATGGAAACATATACTGTGTTCATGGATTGGAAGAATTAACATCATCAAAATGTCCATATTACCCAAAGCAATTTACAGATTCAATGCAATACCTATTAAAGTACCAATGGCATATTTCACAGACATAGAGCAAGCACTTCAGCAATTTATATGGAACCATAAATGACCCAGAATAGCTGCTGTAATTTTGAGAAAGAAGAGCAAAGTTGGAGGGATCACAATACCTGATACCAAACTGTATTACATGGCCACTGTAATCAAAATAGCCTGGTACTGGCATAAGAACAGACACATGGACCAGTGGAACAGATTAGAGAACCCAGAAATAAACCCAAGTCTCTATGGTCAGTTAATATTTGACAAAGGGGGCAGAAACATAAAATGGAATAAAGATAGCCTCTTCAACAAATGGTGTTGGGAGAACTGGACAGCTATGGGAAAAAAATGAAACTCTAGCACCAACTTATACCATACACAAAAATAAATTCAAGGTGGATAAAAGACTTATATATAAGCTGGAACACCATTAAAGTCCTAGAGGAGAACACAGTCAGGAAAACCTCAGATATTTCACACAGCAATATTTTTACTCATATGTCCCCTAGAGCAAGGGACATAAAGGAAAGAATAAAGAAATGGGATCTCATCAAAATAAAAAGCTTCTGCACGGCCAAAGAAAATAGCGTTAAAATAAAAAGAAGACCAACCATATGTGAAAACTTATTTGCCAATGATACCTCAGACAAGGGTTTAATCTCCAAAATATATAAAGAACTTGCATGAATCCACTCTAAGGAGACAAGAAATTCAATTGAAAAATGGGCAAAGGACTTGAATAGATGCTTCCCCAAAGAGGACATACAGAGGATCCAGAAACACATGAAAAGATGCTCAATATCGCTAGCTATCAGAGAAATGCAAATTAAAACTACAATGAGATACCACTTCACACCGGTAAGAATGGCCATCATAAACAAAGCAACAAACAACAAGTGTTGGAGTGGATGTGGAGAAAATGGGACCCTAGTACACTGCTGGTGGGAGTGCAGACTGGTACAACCACTATGGCAAACAATATGGAATTTTCTCAGAAAACTAAAAATGGATCTGTCTTTTGACCCGGCAATTCCACTGCTAGGATTATACCCTAAGAGCCCAGAAACACCAATCCAAAAGAACCTATGCATCCCAATGTTCATAGCAGCACAATTTACAATAGGCAATTGCTGGAAGGAACCTAGGTACCCATCAGTCAATGAATGGATCAAACAACTATGGTACATTTACACAATGGAATTCTATGCAGCAGAAAGAAAGAAGGAGCTCCTACCCTATGTAACAGCATGGATGGAACTGGAAAGCATTATGCTAAGTGAAATAAGCCAGGTGGTGAAAGACAAATACCATATGATCTCACCTTTAACAGGGACCTAAACAGCAAAACAAACAAGCAAGCAAAATATAACCAAAAACATTGAAATAGTAAACAGGCTGACAGCAACCAGAGGGGAGTGGGGAGGGAATTTCAGGGGAAAAGGGGAAGGGATCACAGGAACAAGTATAAAGGA
>PVKM010004062.1:0-20709 GCA_004027735.1 Carollia perspicillata | reverse complement strand
GCCACACTGTAACCACTACAGGAAACAAAACAAACACACTTTTTTTCTTTTTTAAATTTATCAGGGATAATTTTGCTAATCATTGTACAAATGACCTTTTTTTAATATTGTATCTTGCAGCTTGTCAAGGCCAGGCAGGTTCACTGGAGATTCAGGCAGATGGAAGAAAAGTCATGGAGCCATGGGGATGCCTGACATGCCTTATTCAAGGTGGACGATCCATACACGCTGCAAGCTGCATGTCCAATGAGAAGCCCCTACCCTCTTAAATACTAGTCACAAACAAAGCCAGCAGAGAGCCAAAACAAGTTGTATAACAGTGAGATGCTGCACATGGGAGCCCACTCAAGGCTATGGGAATACTTATCCGGCTCCGTCTCAAGGGTACGAGAACACTACTTCTTTTAGTTCCCTAGACAACTGGGTGAGGAAGCCAGCCTGCCTCTGTTTACCTGACATATTGATTTCAGAGAGAGAGAGAGAAATGGGAGGGGGAAAGAAAGAGAGAAACATCAACTTGTTGCTCCACTTATTTAATGCATTCATTGGTTTATTCTTGTATGTGGGATTGAACACACAACATTGGAGCATCAGGACAGTGCTCTAACCAACTGAGCTATGTGGCTAGAGCCTACAAAATAAAATTCATGTTTAAAATCAGCATTTGTAAATTAACTTAACACATTATAGAAGTGTGTTTTGTTTAAAACAGAGGACACAACTTAGAGATTTTATTTATTACTATCACTTCTGTATTTGACCTTATTTATGTTATTTCATGTAATATTTTCTGATTCTATGTATTCTTGTTTTATCATGTTTCCTACATTTTCATTGCTGAAACCTTTTATTGTTTCTATTAATATTCTATGCAGAAAATAAAAAGACAGCATTTGATATAAAATTGTTAGAATTTATAGAGAAGCAAATTCTAGCCTGGCGCTCCAGAAATAATTTTATGAATGTGAAGAACTGACCAACCAAAGGAGCTTTTACCTCTGAAATCACTCAGAAATATCGAGTGTAAGAATACACTGGTGAGCACCGTGTAATGTGTAGGAAGCTGGAGTGTACCACTGTCTCTTGGGCTAACGCTGCCACCACCACCTTACTGGGGAACTGGAGACTGGATGCTGGACAGTGGAGCAAGAACCCTATTTCCCAATAGCTAAAATAGAAAAAAGAGGCCAGAGATAATCTCTAATTCACTTCCACTCTCCAAATTTTCTGTGCTTTTATTTGATTGGTGAGAGCCTGTTTTCACCCCAAACCCGCACTGTGAAGGAATCTGGGAATACATTGTTCTACTCTGGAGGCATTGCACCATAGAAAGGACCATAGAAAGAAGGTGGAATGGAAATGGAGGTGCCAATGCACAGTGTCAGTCCTAAGTGATTATGTTCTATTTATAGGTTTACTTGAATTATTTGAATCTTATTTGAATGATTTAAAATTTTTCTGTTGTATAAAATCATTCTTAAACTCTAATGCCTTACTTGTGAGAGATGAATGGTAATTCTCAGGCTTTGTTTATATGTGTCATTTCCCAATAATTACACTTTATATTTTATACATATATATAGCAGAGCACAATATTATATATACATAAATATGTATTTATATATCATATGTCTTAAAATAACTTTTTGATGTTTGCTTGTTAGTTGATATGCATATTCTTAGAGCCATCTTCTTTTATCCCACTAATATTTTGAATTTTTTTCTAGGTGTTTTAATAGCTTTTTAAAAACTGCATTTAAGACATTTTTTGTGTACACAAAATTATAATTTATTGAATTAAGAATGTGAAATACATGTAACTGCACATTCCTTACCCAGAAAAAATATAATTTACATATCTTAAAGTTATTCCTCATTTTAGGAGGTTTTTTGTATATTTTTATTGTAAGTTAAAATCTGGATAATTTCCTCAAAGTAGCTTAAAGCAGAGTGCTGTAGGCTTCATGGAGTTTTCCTCAAAATAATCACGATCTGGAATCATCCTTTACGATATCTTTTATGTCTGTTACTATACCCTATAAGCATTACAATGGTCTGTAATTTAATCAACTCAGTAAATGTTAATTGTGTATTTCCTGTATCCAGGACTATAATGAGCCCTGGCACTGCAGCAGTAAATGCCTCTCCTATTCACCTAGTGCCATGGAGTCATGGTCCTACTCATTCTTTTTTAAAAATATATTTTACTGATTATGCCATTACAGTTGTCCCATTTTCCCCCCTTCATTCCCCTTCACCCTACACACCCCCTCCCACCCACATTCTCCCCTTTTAGTTCATGTCCATGTGTCATAAGTTCATTAGCTTCTACATTTCCCAGACTACTCTTGCCCTTTCCCTGTCTATTTTCTCCCCACCGTCTATGTTACTTATTCTCTGTACCTTCTTCCCACCTCTCCTTCCACTCCCCTGTTGCTAACCTTCCACGTGACCTCCATTTCTGTGGTTCTGCTCCTCTTTTAGGTGTCCACTTAGTCTGCTTTTGTTTTAGGTGTGGTTGTTAATAATTGTGAGTTTGCTGTCATTTTACTATACACGTATTTTATCTTCTTTTTCTTAGATAAGTCCCTTGAACATTTCATATAATAAGGGCTTGGTGATGATGAACTCCTTCAACTTGACCTTATCTGGGAAGTGCTTTATCTGCCCTTCCATTCTAAATGAAAGCTTTGCTGGTTAGAGCAATCTTGGATGTAGGTCTTTGCCTTTCATGACTTGGAATACTTCTTTCCAGACCCTTCTTGCCTGTAAGTTCTCTTTTGAGAAATCAGCTGACAGTCTGATGGGAGCTCCTTTGTAGGTGACTGTCCCCTTATCTCTTGCTGCTTCTAGAATTCTCTCCTTCATTTTAATCTTGGCTAATGTAATTATGATGTGCCTTGGTGTGTTCCTCCTTGGGTCCACCTTCTTTGGGACTCTCTGAGCTTCCTGGACTTCCTGGAAGTCTATTTCCTTTGCCAGATTGGGGAAGTTCTCCTTTACTATTTGTTCAAATAAGTTTCCACTTGTTGCTTTTCCTCTTCCCCTTCTGGTACCCCTATAATTTGGATGTTGGAACATTTAAAGATGTCCTGGAGGTTCCCAAGCCTCTCCTCATTTTTTTGAATTCTTGTTTCTTCATTCTTTTCTGTTTGGTTGTTTCTTTCTTCCTTTTGGTCCACTCCATTGATTTGAGTCCTAGTTTTCTTTCCATCACTATTGGTTCCCTGTGCATTTTCCTTCATTTCACTTAGTGCAGCCTTCATTTTTTCATCTAATTTGTGACCAAAATCAACGAGTTCTGTGAGCTTCCTGATCACCCGTGTTTTGAACTGTGCATCTGATAGGTTGGCTACCAGATGGTCACTTAAAAGTGTTGGCTCTGGGGCTTTGATTTGTTCTTTTGTTTAAGTGGTGAGGGGTGGAGCTTTAGGTGTTCACCAGGGCAGGGCGACCCAGGGCACTGGGTTGTGATGCTATATGTGGGGGCAGGGTCAAAGAGGGAACAATAGCGCTTGCTCTGCTCTCTCTCTCAGATTTCAGTCCCCTCTGCCACTTCCCACAAGCAAATTGTGCCCTCTGGTGCTGGTTCCTGGGTGGGTGGGCTTGTGTACATTCTAGGACCCTGTGGGTCACTCCAACGAACTCTCCTGTGAGTCTGGGAGTCTCTGCCAGCACTTCGACTCCTGCAAGTTTTTTCAATCGGTGCTTTTAGGCTTTATTTCCCATCGCTGGGGCCCTGGGTTGTGCAGTCTGTCTCGCTGCCTGTTTTTTGCCTGGTTTATCTGCGCACAAATGTGGGACTGCTGGCTCAGCCAACTGCCTTGCTCAGCCAACCGCCTTGGGCACCTTGTTGGGTCTGCTTGTTTCCTCCCCACCCCGGTCTGCAACCACCACTTTTTCCTGCCCAGACCCCTCTCAGCAGGTCGCTGACTCCTCCCCTCTTACCGGTCTGGATGAATGGCTTCTTGTTAAGCTTCCATACAGTTCATTTTTCTGTCTGTTCTGGTTGTGTTTTTGTTTCTAAATCTTTGTTGTCCTTAAATTTGGTTGTGTGAGGAGCCACAGTATTTTCCCCTATACTTTCCCCTTCCATCTTGGCTGGAAGTCTTGCTCATTCTAATATGAATCAATGAATACTGTGGCAATAAAATGAAATATCATAGAAAAGTGCCATTTATTCTGCCTGGAGGTTAATAATCAGGGCAGATTTCACAGAGTGGGTAACAGTTCCCAAGATCTCTCAATTTCCTAGTTAAAAAAACAAAACAGAAGATAGCGTAGAACTGTCATTTTAATGAAAAAGAAATGCATAATAAATGCAAAGTATTTCAGACCTGTGATTTTTATTTGTGTGAAGACCTGTAAAAATATAAAAATGATGATGATGATAATGATATCAGTGGACATTATTGGTTGCCGGCAACTGGCTGGGAACCCTTCCTTTTTTCTGGCTAACACCTCAATTTTCCTATTGGTATCTATTTCTCACCTGATTTTTAGCAACTCATGTGGTTTTGCAAGCTCAGCTCAGGTGTGAGCTTTAAAAATATTAAAGTCAGTTAACTAAATCCCACCACCAGTCAATGTTTGGTTTAAGAACCTAAACCTGTGATAAAGTTAGTAGGGCATTCCTAGGCCACCCAGGTAGGTTCAGGAGATGGTACAAGACTAGATTTGGGCCAATGAAATGTGAGGGTGCCCTGTAGCTGCTCAAGGCCTGGCAGGTTCACACAGGATTCAGGCAGATGGGAGAATATACATGGAACCATTGGGACCTCCGACATTCCTTTATTCTGGGGTGGGGAGATCCATGGGTGCTGCAAGCTGCGAGTCCCACCACGGGAAGTCCTGACTCCCGTATATGCTAAGTGCACACGAGGCCTGCAATGTGCCAATACTGACCTTTGGTTATATGAGAGCTTCATTCGTCACATGCAGGCCCTCACCCAAGGCCACATGAACACTGCCAAGCCATCCGTCAACACTGCCCAGACATCTGGGTGAGGGAGCCTGACTGACTCCAATTTGCCTACAAAGGGGGATTTTGAAAAGAAAATTCTAGAAAACTGATTCTTAAAAGGGAAAACCTTAACAGAGCACTGCTGGCTATTGGCAGATATACTAGGAATACTATAGCCATTTGATTACCAGCCTGAAGATGAAGCTCTCACACAGAGACCTTCTCCACACCTTCTTCCAAATGGAATCATGTGAACATGGAGACAAGAACCATTGAATTAAATAAGTCCTAAAATTTATGTGATCTATGGGCTTTAAGGTAAGGAAGTCTATAAATGTTCTTATTATTTAGCCCAGTTTGACTTTACTTTTCCATTGTTTATAATAAAAAACATTCCAAATGAAATTAATAGTTATTATCTGTGTATTAAAACGCTAGCTTATGAAGTAAAATGCAAAAATATTTTTAAAAGACTATAAACATAAATAATAGAAATAAACAAGGCTGAAACCAGAACACCTAAAATACTACAAAGCTAAAATAAATAAGAATAAAATGTCTACGTAGAAAACAATTGTCACAAATCAATCTGGCAAAAAATCCTAAAACTAGGCAGAAGTGACTAAATCATTGAAAAGTCATAAAAAAATTGTAATGACTCTACCTGGTATGGCTCAATTGGTTGGAGTGTTGTCCCATAAAATGAAAGGTTGCAGATTGGATTCCTGGTCAGGGCACGTGCCTGGGTTACAGATTCTGTCCCTGGTTGGGGCATGCGTGGGAGGCAAAGGATACATATTTCTCACATTGATGTCCATCTCTTTCTCTCTGTCCCTCTTTCTCTCTTCCTTTCCTTCTCTTCCTCTCTCCTCTCCCTCTCATTGGAATCAACAAATGTATCCTTGGGTGAGGATTAAAATAAAATTCTAGTGTATTTGTTTAGCTCTTTCAGTTTAAATGAACAGCTAATATGCACAATACGTTAGAAGTGATGAACATTTAACATAAGGGATGTTTCAGCCAAGGGTACATGAACATATCTGTGCAGGTTTTTTTTTTTTTTAACAACTCATTTCTGATTTTAACCCTGGCAATTTTGATAAGACAGTGTGGCTGAGGCTCTGGACTGCACAATTTAATGAACTGTTCAGAACTACACAAGTTTGGATTTCAGTGTATCTCTTCCTGTTCTTTCTATATGTGTTTCTATATAGCTAAATGTGTGTGGCTTGTATCTCGCTATTTCTCTCTGTGTATCTTTGTCTCTGCATGTGAGGTTTTCTGAATGCCTAAGGAGTGTGTCTTTGAGTCTCCCTTCTTGTTTTTCTTTGTTTCTCACTGTCTATCTATTCTAGTCAATTTGTATCTTTTTGCCCCTTTCTCCGTATCTTTGTATGTTTACTCTGGGTCTCCATATAACTCTGTGTAGCCATTTCTCTGTGTTTAATTGTATGTCTCTGTGTGAATCTTTCTTTATGTATATCTTTCTTCTTGACACTGTTAATTGAGAGCAGAAACATACTGAGTCTTTGCCCAAAACAAAAAGATGTAAAAGCCACATACAAATTCCAGGACCTTAAGTGACATATTTCTTAAAGAGGCTTGGTCAGCCAATAGGAATCCTCTCCTTCCTCCTGCCACCGTCACCACCCTTCAGTTAAGTCATTATACAATAAATATTGTATTTTTTATTGAGTTCCTTATCCAATAGGGAGAGCCCTTGTCTTTGAGTGCTTTACAATGATCTCACAGTATCAGACACACCTGTTTAGGCCTTGCCTCAAACTCACACAGTGCAAGACAAAACTCCCAACAACGAGGACAAATTTGTTAATCATTTTGGTGATCCTAATAATAAAATAATCCTGCTTGCATTCAGATATCATTACATAGTCATGTCACTTCTCACTCCTATTGACTTCTAGGACATGGCCATCAAGCACAGCCACGCCATGCACTCATCAAGGGATACCTGTGGCTTCCTTCACCTGCAAAGCAATTTTGTGCCATACTTACTTTACAGTTCGGCAGGCAGCACCCTCTTCTGCCCTATTTCACCCTTGCATCTAAAATATTGTGTGCATTTTTCTTTATGAATTCCTAAAGAAGTATGAATGCCTGGAGTTAGGTAGTTCTTCCTTCTTAGTTGCTCACAGGAGCGTTGTTGATGTGGACCTTCCTTAATTATTTATGCTCCAGGTCATATCTTTATTTCTGTCTGACCACCCACCCTTTTCTTCAGTCTTTGGAACTTCCAGCATTAACAGCCTTATCTCCATTTCTTTATGAATGCCCCCATAGCATTTTCTGATAAAATACAGTTTGGAAATTTCCAAAGATAGCTTTAAAATATATTAGTCCCAAAACAGTCAGATAATAAAGGATGGCAATGATCTCTAACTCTCTGGAAAACAAGGGCTTGCATGCTAAAGCCCAGTTTCAGTCTGTGTGCTGGCTGGGTAGACTCGGAGGAGGTAACTTTTCTAGGCTGCTGTCTCCATATGGAAAATGAAGAATTAGACCTTATAATTGTTATGATACAGTTGGATTCTAAAAATTTCTAGTCATCATAAAAACAAAGTTTCACTGAATTGAAAACATGCATTACCCTTCATTTCATGACATTTAAGAAATTTTTAATCACAATCCCCCACGCTCATGTTCCCAGTCAAACATTTGTTCAATTTTGCAAAATAACTTTGCATTTATATTTTGCCCATGGTTTGTAATTTGGTTTAGTTAGTGTTTCTAATTTAGACTTTTGTAAAACTTTTACTGAAAAATAATCCAATCGAATAGAACTCATTTCATTGCTAAGAGGCAGACTAAGCCCTTAATTTCATTTCATTATAAATCCCAGCAACTCAGTTTATATTCATTTATTTACAGTACATTAGTTCCTTTTTTCACACATGAGAAATTTGAATCTAACATATTTCAGCTAGAGCAAATTTACAAAGATCAAATGCAATATTTGGCTTTTTAATCACAAAACAATGAAGCTATTTAAGACAATGGGACAACAAGTACAATAATGCATTTTGCTGAAAGGAAACTTGTTATCTTCTTGGAATTATAGAACATGAAATCTTCTTTTTTTTCCTCTAAAAAATTAGTTCAGTTCATGAGCATAACCAAATAATGTAATAAACAGTAAAAATCAGAACAAATTATAAATACTAGACACTTGGTTTATTAACACTTGGATTGGGAGAAGAGTAGAATATTGATAAAATGATGTTTAATTATTTCAGTGGCCTTATCCAAAAACATAAATCTTGGGTTTTGAGATTTCTGACATGCAGGAAAAGGGGCTGACACCATCACTAGTTAAGGCTCCAGTCATCACACAGAAGAAGGCTTTGGGATAGCACAAAACACTCAACTAAATTAAAACAATAATAAAGTAAAACAGAAAACATAGAAATGCAATAAAATCCCATAATTTAAGTGTTTCTGACTTACTATATCTTTGCTTTTTTTCTATTTTAACTGCTATATAATAACAGTGACTTAAAACATTGCTACAATTGGGATTTTCCATTCCTCTGAGTATTTGTTACAGAATTTTTGCTTTATGTATTAGAATGCCTTGCTATTGTTGGATAGAAATAGATTCAGTGTTGTCATGTTTGTTTGTCACTTTCATAATTACACAAGTCTGCCTTCTTATTTCATTTTATTATATTTCCCCTAAATTTTTACCAATTTACTATATTTTTTGGACTATAAGACATACTTTTTTCCTCCCCCCACCAAATTTGGGAGGAATAATGGTTGTTAATGCTGACATTGAGTTCTATTTACATTTACATTGGTGAAATATTATGTTATTTATGTTATTAAATATTTTACCACATTTTTTTGCATCAATTTTTTTCCTTTTTTCCTCTAAAACCTAGGTGCATCTTATGGTATGAAAAATATGGTAAATATGGGAGGGAGAAAAACAATGGTGACAATATTAACATCTGGCAGATAGTTTTGTTCATTGTTTCATTATAACCTTTGAATTTTAAGTATGTCTTTTCTATATAGAAAAATTTAGATATATTATTTTATTTTTGAAAATCATACACTTAATCTATGTCTTGCTTTTAGACTTTTTGTAACTTGCCTTTTGTGAATCTCTACAAATAAGAAGTGTGCATCTTAAATGCTGTGATATTATCAAGAATTGTGCTGAACACTAGAGATACTTCAACAAAGGCATTGGCTCCAGGTTTTATTCAGCTTTTTATCTTGTATTGAGTTAACCGTGATTTTTCAAATTTATAAATTAAGTCAATTTATAGCATTGTATATATGGAATTGATCTGTAAACTTTTTGAGCTATTATTAATTGTTTATATAACTCAAGTTGCCAGAATAACTGTGGATTTAATCCTATGAGAAAGAGCAGGGCTGATTTTATGGTCCTGTCTTTTCAGTCCTCCACCATCCTGTTAATCAGACTGGAACTATGTAAACAGTGCTGCGGGTTTTTATACTGTGTGCTTTTGTAATGTGTTTGTTTCAACACTTGCATCTTCTCACCAGCTGCAGTTAATTGCTTTCCATGTCCTTATTTACTGATGTCTTTGAAAATGGATTTGTCAGCAACCATTTTCATCAACAGCATTCCTCTTCAAAAATTTATTTCTGTAATTCAGTCTTTTATACCTGGAGGTATTCCCATAAGCAAATTTGCTGAAAGGGTGTATTTTATAACTATTAAAATGTTAGTTTAGGCAGCAAGGAGTTAACAAAAGAGAAGGGAGCAGCTGGGCCTGATTAAATCTGGAAATTACAGCTTCAGACACTCAGGAAACAGCCACATTCTCTGCCAAGCGGATGCTAAGTCCTAAATGGGCAGGGAGAATCGCAGGAAGAATTGGCTTTTCCAATCTCCCTGGAGGGCAACCTCCTGGGATAATTGGGAAGAGAACTAAAACAGCAGGGGAAATTCCTTTGCTAGGTGAATGTACAGTAGGAGCCAAGATGGCGATTGTAGAAGGGAGGTATCTAACCTGGGAAAAGGATCAAACTGGTGAGGGCATGAAACCCCAGAAGATTCTTGAAAGGAACTGGTTAGCGGGGTGGCCCAGCATAAGCATGTGAAGGATTGGGAAGGAGACTGGTTAGTTTGAAAGAAAGCCTACTCATTTCCAAAAACTGAGAAAACCTATGGAGGACTATCAGAGATCTCAGAGCAGTGGCGGCCAGAGCCTGTTTGCCCTCTACATCCCCTCGGGGGTGGGGGATTCGTATCATTTCTCTTCACCCCAGTAAATCTTACTATGCTTAAACTTCTCCCGTGTGTGTGCCCTTTGATATTCCTATCTCGTGACACCACAAGAACCCACAAATTTGGGTAAAAACCAAAATTTGAACCCATAGTGCAAATTTGATCAGAATCTTACATAGCAAGTAACCTGCAGAGTTTATAAATTGGACTTGTCATTATCACCTTGCGTTCTGGGAAGGAGGAGGTTTTTCACTTAGGTCCAAGGAATATGGCCTCTAAGTACCTTAGCAATGCCTTCCTTTGTCTTGTGTGTGTTCATGTGGTTCCTCTCCATTTACTTCCTTATACTTCCAGGAAGGGGTAGGGCACACACAGCAGGGCACGGCATTTCCAGGTCTAGGTTTAAGGTCTGATTGACTTTCTTGCTCTCCATACATTCATTAGGTAATATATGAGGTCTGTCTAGAAGGTATCCAGCCATGTAACATGAAAAATAGAGACATTTATTGAAGAAGGTACAAGATACAAGAAACATTATACACAGTGCAATGATGTCTCAGTCCTTTTCAGTCCTTTCCCAATCTCCATGAGCTTTTCCTGTAAAAGCTCATATTTTCCTGAATCTCATCAATAGTTTGAAATCTCTTCCCTTTCAAAGGTGATTTTAGTTTTGGGAAAAGCCAGAAGTTGCAGGGTGCCAAATCTGGGCTGTTGGGAGGCTGAGTCACCTTTGTGATTTGATGTTTTGCCAAAAAACTGTGCACAGAGCTATGATAAATGAGTTGGCAAATTGTTGTGATGAAGCTGCCAATCACCAGTTGCCCATAGCTGTGGCCTTCTGAATTATCTGAATAGTTTCCACAGAGGAATGTTCAAGCTGAATGCAAAGTTTGATGTGGATTCATGGCTCTACTCACTCAGTCATTTTGAATGTGACGGCCACACAGAACCCATGCTCACTCAATGGTGTCTACCTCCCCTACTGACTAGGACAGTGAAGTCATCATTGTTCACACATGTGCATTCCAGTCTAATCTCCTTGGTTGCCAGGTTACATCAATGTCATGAAAACCATTCTCATTATATTTACAATGGCTGGACTTTTGCTGGACAGACATCTTATTCATGGTCCCTGCTTTTATTCCAGACTTTCCCACAGAGGTTCACTCAGAACCAGTATGTGACAGTTCACACTCATTTGTTAGAAAGTGGCCACTGACCAGGTACTAGTAAAAAGTTCTCCAATTCTTTTTACCCAATAAAATATTTTAGTATCAAGGTTCATTCCCATTTTTATTTTTTATGAAAGTAGTTATTTTCAGGGAAATTGAATGTGGAGAGACAGTCTATATCTTAGTTGATATAAGACATAAATAAAATTATGACACAGGAAGCTAGAGATGAGAAGAAAGGAAGCCCTAAAGGTAAATACCTAGGGATTAACAAAAATTCTTGGAAGAAATGTAGGCTTTCAAGGACTGTGAAATTGTTAGTTCCAAGCCAGAAATCCAGGAATTAATGGGACAACCAGAGGGCAATCTGTATGAGGTATGAAATAAGCAGAAAATTGTTCTACATTATAGCTAAGATATGGTAAAAGGAGGTAACTGGAAAATAAGAATGTATGGGGAAGGATGGAGACATTTGAAGTCAGTAGAGGGAAAGGAATGTTGAAGGGATCTTGGGGGCAGGGCTATTGTTTCAGGTTCCTCATAGATATACTATAGAGTAATGAGGTCATCCAACGTCTTTGGCTTTTATTGCTGATGGTGAAAAGTTTATTATGCTGTGACTTGACGTAGATTTTAAAATTTATTGTGCTTCTTATATCTGAACATTGTTTTTTAAACCAATGCTGGACAACTTGAAGCATTAAAATGCTAGTTTTGCTCTCTTCACTTTATTCTATGTGGACTTCTGATTAAATGCTATTAGGACTTCTCTGGTCATTGGTTTCATTTGATCTCTCCTTCCCAGTTTTGCTTTCTTTGTGTGAATTGCATTATGAATAATGTCTTCATATTCCTCTTATAGTTTGCTGATATTCTCTGCAGCTATGTATTATCTGTCATTTAAAGATATCATATAGATTTTAAATATTGGTGATTATATTTTGTATCCTTTTAAAAACATCCTCATTTCTTTACAATATTTTCATTCTCTCCCATTATTTCTCCAAGCCCTTTAACCATACTTATGTTGTACATTATTTCTTAAATTTTCAGTATCTTCTTTACATGCATAATTCTGCAGTCAGTAGTATCTTTGATTCGGGTATTGCAATTCCTCATGTGTTTCCTAAATTTAATTATGAATGACTTGGTGGAACTCTAATTTTGGGAATCCTCAGGGCCTGGATTGAGAAGATTGATCTTTGTTTTTTAAAGGCAAGATGGCTTTAAGAATCTGGAGAAAACCTTTTCCACTTTGTTTCTTGGATTTAGATTTCACAGCATGAAAGTATGGTGTCCTTCAAACCCCAGGGCTGTGTGAAGAAGAGCTATGGATGCAGATTATTAGGGAAGACATTACTTTCACACCAGAGTCCAGCAGAGTGTTTCTTTTGTTTCATTTGGTCAGCATGCAAATGTTTCTATGTGCCCATTTTTAATCAAGACAGTTATTTGGGGTACCTGTCTTAATGTGGATGGTCTGTGTCAGGTTTAGCTCTCTGACTGGTCCGGTCTGAATGCTATGTCTCAGTGGGGTATTCAGTCCAGAGGGAGGGAGGCTTCTGGGTTAGCAGCCAGGTTGAAGCAAGCCTGGGCTTCAGCGTGGATTTTCCCTTCCAGTTTTAGCTCTATTTTTTTTTTTTGCACTGTTTTGTTTACGTTTTGTGAGTTTTTGTTGGGGGAGTGGTATAGTTCATGCAGGACTTACCTGTTTTGTAAGCTCTGCAATGCTTTAAAAACTGTATTAGCTCTAATTTAAGCAGCATTTAGGTGTTTTGCAGAGGAAAGGCATTCTAGAATATTGTCTTATTAAACGACTGCAACAGAAATTGATGAATTTTGTTTTTTTAATGGAATTTCATATCAAGCTTACTAGCAAATTTGAAATATAACTCATGCGAAATACTTGTGGGGCTTTGCTCTAATTACATGTGTTTTCAGAATAAGATATAAATATTACTTTAAGCATAAAACAGTTCTGTAAGTTTTAGGAAAAATCAATTTCAGAATTTACAATATAATAACTTCATAATTATTCATTATAATGCCAAATGGTATTTTTAAATTATTTCCTTTCCTATGTAACACACTGTTTTACCTGCAGTGTGATAGTTACTTTAATGTCTTAAAGTAATTTCTTCTCCATATTGTTTCAGCAGTTGATAGCCTTATGTGTCAGGTTCTCTTATGTATCTGTTTTCTCTTCTCTCTGCTTCCAGTGTGTGTGTGTGTGTGTGTGTGTGTGTGTGTGTGTGTGTGTTTAAATAATCAAATATTTTTTTTCCTTTAGGGTTTTTAAAGAAGTAATATGCATTATTTTCATTGATCTAGTCATTACCTTTCATTTAAAATAATATTTGTTTTGCACACATTGTATACAGAGAAATTTGACTAGTGAAAATCTATTATCCTACACCCCTGAAAAACTCACTTGCTTTAATATAAAAATAATGTATTAATATGAAAAAATTCAAATTACACAAAGCTATAAAATGAAAATAAACTTCTCTGTATTCCAACCTTCTTTCCTCAAAAATCACTATTGCAGGCTTTTTATTTTTAGTGTTTTTTCTGTGTTTATGTGTATTATAGTCATAGATATTATGAAAAGATGCCAAGACAATCTATAATATTATGTTACATATTAGTTAAGTTATAAATAGTGTTATCCTCACTAGATCACATTCTGTACATTATTCTGTTGCTTGCTTCCTTTTCTTTTTTTTGAGGGGGGTTAATATACCTTAGAGATTTTCCCACATCAACATATGAATACATACCCATATTTTGCTATGTATAATGCACACTTTCTTTGCCCAAATTTTTGAAGGAAAAATGAAGTTGTGCATTATACATGAATAATACTAATTCCACATCTACATAAATGTTTTAAATTCTTTTATTTATAACTACGTGTTAAAAGTTTAACTCTAGAAAGCAATAACACTGTCTGTATGCAAAATAATACCCTGAAATATGACAATCACTTTTGTTTCTAAGTATAAATAAATAAAAGTTGAACAAAAAGCTTACAACAAAATATTTTTCCTGAAAGTTTGTGCCAAAACTGTGGGTGTGCATTATGCATAGGAAAATACAATATGTATCTTTAATTTTAAGCGTCATAGTATTTTATGTTTAAATAAGCCATTATACATTTGACCAGTTATTGGTCGATGAACATTTTAGGTTAATTTCTGGATTTCTTTCACCATCATTAAGGCGCTACAAGTAAGATTATACATTTCTTAGCACAGTTTCACAAACATATCCTAGTGGGAGAATTCCTGGGTTGGAATATCTCAGAAGAGATCTGAACTGAGTTGTGGAATCCACACGTTCTCTTGTTCTCTTCCTGGGGGAGTCTGGACGAGCATGTCCTTTGTCAATTGCAGCCTCAGCTGCCTCACACGCACTGTTTACAGATCCCCACCCCTACCCTTTCTTCCTCCTTGTTCTGTTATAAAGTGAAACAGAAATAGTAGCTGCCAGTTTAGAGATAATATACAGGATTGGGCAAGAGTAGGTTAATAGTTGTGAGTACGTGAAACACAGTTTATTTTTTGTATTATTATTTATTAATTATTGTGTTATTTTCCATAGAGACAACTGGAAAGCTCCTTTTTGCCTTACCCTGTATATGAATGCTAATACATGACCCATGTTTGATGAATGTCAGAAATAACTATTTACTTTTATTCTTTAACTATATTTATTAATGCAACTAGAGGAGGGGTAAATATAATAGACTATAAAAAAACTTACCTGTAGGGATCTTTGGTTCAAAATAAATATGGTAAGGGTTGAGGAGATCAATAGAATTAAATCATGCTAGCATATTCATGCCATTGGCTGAACTACATTTGAAATGAATTGATATAATTTAACTTCAAAAGATACTTGCATAATTTGAAAATAAGAAAATAAAGATTAAACAAATCATCTAACATGAGGGGAAAGAAACCAAGAATATAGAATTACATAGTTATTGCTATTGGCCCTTCAATTTAACCATGAAGACCCATATTTCTATAATATCATCAGTGACCTGAAGCTGTGTATTTTTTCAATGCCTCACTGGTTTTTAACTCCTCATCCCTAACACTCTGCCTCGCTCCTTCCTGCCACCACTGGGCAGCAGACCTCTTTAGCAGTAGAATTTCACGTTGTGCTGGCTAGCCGCATCTCTGCATCTACAATTTCTTGAGAGACCACACTGAACACAAATAAACAAGTCCTCCTCATACATCAAAAGGAGACCAAAATGGGAAAAGATGAAATTGGGGCCAAAAGGTTAAGAGAGAAAAGATGTAGTCACTCTTTTTCTGGACGAGTACACATGGCGGTGTCTGTTTCAGCAAGCAGTTACAGACCTCTGGTGAGCCAGGTTTCTGTACCTCTTCCCTGCACCTTGGTAATTTGATCCTCATGTACTCGTCCTTGATTTTTTCATATTTTTTCCTGAATCTCTGGGTCAAAATGTTTGAGGTAAAAATTTCCCATTTTCTGTAATAAATTCCCAAATTCAAACTGCTGCTGTGTTGGTGCTAAAGTGTTTCTTACACACACCCTGACACTACAAGCTCAGAGCCAATGCAAGTTGAAGCTCATGAGAGAGGTTGTAGGTCCAAAGAGCGCCAGCCTCGTGGTTTTTATGCGCATGCCCAGGAGGGCACACATGTTTATTAATAAGTATGCTCTCTCTTCCCATTTCTGTTTGTATGTCTATGATATATCTACTTTCCTAGCATTCCTGTTCTCTCTTATTTGCATTCTTCTATATTCAGTGGTAAACATGAGTATGCATATCCAACTAAAAGATATGCACACACACAAATATTTATGTGTGTATTTATAAACACACACAAACACATTTGTGTATCAGGTTGTGTGCATATGTTTCACTATATTCATGTCACTATTTCAGTTTTATGGTAACTAAAAATATGAGGCCATGTGACTCAGGTCATGACACCTCTATTCTAATACCAAAGAGATGGAAAACACTCAAGACATAATCGTTACATTTAAATACAATACTGCCTTCTTGAATTGTCACATAATTTGCTAGAGTAAACTGGATTATCACATGACTAAAAGAGCATATTTTACTGCAGGATAAAATTGAAGATCAAATTAAGTTGGGAGAAGCACAAACAAGATGACTTATTTTTTCTCTTTAGCAGTCACTTAGAAAAATATACTAAAGATCATTTGAAGAACACAAATGCCGTTTAACAAACTATTCTTTGCAATGTTAAAGATATTGGTGTGGTAATCTAAGGGAGGAGAGTCTGTACAGGCTAATAAATGCTGTATCATTTATTTTACATTGCCGAAGCAGAAGGCAAGCACATTTGTTTTTTTCTAAATAAGTTTTCCCCACAGTAATCATTTGTTTCTCATATTGAATTCACATAATCTGTGTATCAGTATGTTTGTTAAAATTAGTTTTTTATCTTTCTCATTTATCTGTAAAGAAACCACACAGTGTTTTCTCAAAGCCAAAATGGTTTGTGATAGTGGTTGTCTCTTCATGGTGTCCCTGAAGTACTTACCCAATCATTGCCACTTACTTAATTAATTTTGTAAACCAGCTTTCAGATCTTGACTCAGATGAAGTTAGTCAAAATCGTGGATCTTTATTTCTCCTTCCTTGAAAAGAGTAACAAATCCTGCCCTTGATTCCTCACAATTGCCATGAGCCCTGTTAGAGGAAATGTGAACGTGGGTATTGGTTTTCCTGATGATAATCATGTGCATATTTTCTGACAATTACGACCGAGACAAAGATAATGCAAAGGTCCACATATCAAAATAAGGAGGCTAGCCAGCTTGCCAGGCTGGAAGGGGCACTGCTTCAGTGCCCATAACAGCAGAAGTGAATTTTTATTAATGGGGCCTAAATACTTCCCAGAACACTTAAAAGATTTATATTGAACACTAAGATAAAGTAATAATCATGATGGCACCACACACTAGAGCATATCAGCAATTGTTTTTTACTAGACAGTGGAAAATGAACAGTAGAGCAGATCCCAATTATACAAGACTGGATTTTTTAAAAGGTTAATACCTACTTTCATCTTTATGGGGTCATTGTTCTAGCCATGTTGCCTATTCCTCACCCTATTCTTTCTATAGCAGAGAACTGATTTTCGAAAACCACATTTTTGATTCCATTGTCTACTCACTTCCACTTACAATTTATGTCCTTTCAGCCAAAGTGTCAGGAGATTAGAGTGGGGTAAGGGTAGCAAGGCTAGTTCTCAGCCTCTCTGCTTAAGGTGGAATGTTTAGCTACGGCTATTCCTTCATGATTTGTTTTCTTTTTAGGCAGCCCCATCTTGTCACCAGTTCTTTCCTCAGCGTTCTCATTTCCACCTGGAAACTCACACTATTGGTCCAACTCCTGCCAATGGGTTTCTCTTCCAGAATTCCAGCCCCCAGCTGGTGGCCACTTCTGCATGGCTCATCTGTTGGGCCCTTACACAGTCCCTTCCCTGGGGTTTCAGCTCCCTACTGATGACCCAGGCTTCTGGACTTCAATATCATTTTCTCTTCTTCCCTTGATACCTCTGGTTGGAGGAGTAACTTGCAGATAATTTATGTCTGGGTACCTCATCGTTCTGTGTTTTCAACATTTCCAAAAACTCTGACTAGTTTGCTGAATTAAAGTCCCTACATGGTTCTGCTCTCCAAGCTAAACACAGATTTGATGGTTATCATGTAAAATGAGCTGGTGGAGTGCATCCAGCTCATTAAAAAAGGAAGAACCAGGTTGAAAGGAAAGAATGGGTGAAGAAAACAAATCTCTGTTTTAACCAAATGCAATGATGTTGCATATACCATGAGATCCTTTACTTTAGACCTAAATATTACAATGACATTTTGATAGGGATTTTGTGAGAAAATCAACTATAAGATGTCATTTTAAAACTTGTACAGTTTGCTCATTAATTGGTTCCTGATCATAAAATCAGATTTTTTTTTCACTAGGGTTATTTGTAGATTATTTTGTCTAACTCCCATCTGTTCTTTGTGGAGAGTAGTTTAGACTAAATTTGCCAAGAAATAAGTTAGTCTATATTTTTAGCAGATTTTCCAGTAAATCAATGGGCTAATTATTTAGGAGGAATGAGTAATTTCTATGTAAAACTTAGATAATTCTGTTGTGAACTCATCATAGTGTGTTTACTTCTATAGAATTAATACAAATGAATGCATCGAGAAAGATATATAATTAGAATACCTTTCATATACAGTTATCTTTTCAGCGTTACTTATATGAACTAAAAATGGAAACACTCTCTCTCCAGCAGTGGGGAGCATGGAAGGATTACATAAAGCAGAGGATGGTCGGCCAGGGAAGCCTGTTTGGATGGTGAGCAGGCTGCCTTGGTGCTGTGATGAGAGTTTGAGCTTGGCTGTGTGGTCCAACACGTACATTGTGGTTAGACTTAACATTCCTCAATTTTGGGGAAAAGCATGATAATGTTCTTGACAGTATTTCTGGAAATATAATAAACCCTCATTGAAGAAATAGACAATGGAGAAAAGGTGGGATGCTGGGGCTTCTGATTTGATGATAATATTTACTTCAATTAAAACAACCACCATTTATTAAGCACCATGCCACAATTAGTGTGTCAGGGATTTTAAATATACAAATTCGTTTAAATTATATAATTTATAATATAAAATTATTTATAATTTGCAAGGTAAACAGTATTGTCCTTATCTTACAATGACAGAACTGAGGATCAGAGAGGTTAAATAGCTTGTCAGGGAGTAGACAGCTAGTTCAGTGGAAAAGCCAAGATATGGAAACAGGACGTCCTGACTCCAAAGCTGATGCACTTTCCATTAAGCCATATGGTAAAACACTACTACTTTATCATCTGCCACTTGGATGGTAAAGATGTCAAATGACTCATCTATAGCAAAAACAAGATGTGGGAATAGTTTGTGATTGTGCCCCTACAAAAATGCTAGATTTGGGTATTATGTAGCTGTAATAGGCAGAAAAATGGCCCCCAAAGTCTCCACATCATTATTCCAGGACCCTGTGAATATGTTACTTTATGTGGAAAAAGTGACTTTTCAGATGTGATATTGTTAAGAATTTTGAGATGGGGAAATTATCCTGATTACTCACAGGGGTCCAGCGTCAGCCCAAGAGTCCTTAAAGGAGGAGGTAGACAGGAGACTCAGAGTCAGAGGAAGAGATGTGGTGGTGGAAGCAGAAGTTGTAGTGCTGTGAGGATATGGCCTTGAGCCAAGGAAGGTGGGCAGCACCGAAAAGCTGGAAAGGCAAGGAAACGTTCTCCCTTACACTTTCCAGAAAGAATGCAGCTCTGCCGACCCTTTGGGGACTGCAGACCTTCAGAATTATAACAGGAAATGTGTTGTGTTTTAATTCTCTAAGTTTGTGGTAACTTATAGCAGTATTTGGAAACTAGTACATTACTTTACTTGTTCTATTTAAACTATGCATCTAAATAGTCTGTGAGCTCTTTATTTAATTATCTATATGGATGCACATTTCATTATCTGTTTTACTGTCATGAAAGTAAACTAATTGGAGACAAAATCAAATCTCTACGTCAATAATTGTCTGGGTCAGTATGCTTCTGTTAATGGGGACATTCAAATAAATAAATAAATGATCTTACATAATGACAAAAAGTGATTCCATTAGATAGTCAGCTAATGGCACTGTTTGGGATGAATTCTTGGAGCTGTGTATCATGTTAAATGTTCCAGCTGAGAGATAAGAGAGGAACTCTGTGGCTAAAGGATACAGGATTCAATTAGAATGTAGACAGATGATCCTGGTCACCCTGAGAGGCTCTTGTCCAGCCACAGGAAATATTCATAATATCTTTCCATGTATCAATTTTCTCATGATGTATTTTTACCCAGAGGGCCTTATGCATTCATACAAAAAGATAAATACATACACACTCAGCAGTTATTTATTCTCTGTTGGTTCTAAGATGCAGCGACTGCCTTATTTGTGGCATATAAACACAGCCAAGTTCTGGACTGATTAAGTGCCAGGCTTAAAACAAAAACTAATTATTTCAGCAGATGTAGCACATGGTACCCTCAATTCCTCTACTGGGGGTCGGGTAGATCCAGAAGGAAGCAATGCCCTTATCCTTTCCTTTCAATACTAGTTCCCAAGAAATAACCATCACAGAGCACAGGAATTTTTCAAACTGATTGCAGGTGGGGGTAGGTGTAAAGGCGATGGATTCCCTTGGATCAGAGTTGAGCTGGATGGTGCGTAACTGCTACAGCCCTGTCCTCTGAGTAGGATACTGTCTTTTATAGTATTAATA
>PVKM010004061.1:0-53987 GCA_004027735.1 Carollia perspicillata | reverse complement strand
ATGATCAATTAGTATTCATCCCAGGGATGGAAGGATGGTCTAATATTTACAAAACAATAAAAGTAATACATCACAGAACAAAAAGAAAGACAAAAAATTACATGATCATATCAATAGATGCAGAAGAAGCATTTGATAGCACCCATTTGTGATAAAAACACTCAGAAAAAGTGGGAGTAGAGGGAGCATTCCTCAACATGATAAAGAATATATATGAGAAACCTACAGCCAACATCATACTCAACAGGCGAAAACTGAAAGCTTTCCCACTAACATCAGGAACAAGACAAGGGTGTCCACTTCACCACTTCTACTCAACATAGTATTGGAAGTCCTAGCCACAGAGATCAGCTGAAAAAGAAAAAAAAGAAATAAAACACATCCAAATTGGAAAGGAGGGAATAAAAAAGTTATTGTTTGCAGGTATAATATAGTGTACACAGAAAACCCTATAGACTCCACGAAAAAACTACTTGACTAATAAGTGAGTTTGGCAAAACAGCAGGATATGTCAATATTCAGAAATCAAAGGAATTTTTGTACACAAACAATGAAATATGAAAAACAAAAATTGGGAAAAATCCCATTTACTATAGCAACAAGAAAAACAAAGTCCTTAGGAATAAACCTAACCAAGGAGGTAAACGACCTATAATCAGAAAACTACACAGTGAGAGTTCTGGCTGGTATAGCTGAGTGGATTGAGCACGGGCCTGCAAACCAAATAACTGCGCTTCAATTCCCAGTCAGGGCACATGCCTGGGTTGCAGGCCAGTCCCCAGCAGGGGACACACGGAGAGACAACCATACATTGATATTTATCTCCTTCTCTCCTTCCCTTCCCCTCTAAAGGTAAATCAATAAAATCTTTAAAAAAGAAAGAAAACTACACAATACTGAAGAAAGAAATTAAGGAAGACACAAATCAATGGAATCATGTACCATGTTCTTGGGTTGGAAGAACTAATTTCATCAAAATGTCCATACTACCGAAAGCAACTTATAATTCAAAAAATACCTATTAAAATACCAATGACATATTTCCCAGATATAGAACAAACATTTCAAAATATCTGTGGAACTATAAATAACCCCAGAATGCTGCAGAAATTTTTAGAAAGAACAAAATAGCAAATATCACAATCCTTGATATCAAGCTATATTATAAGGCCACTGTAATCAAAACAGTCTGGTACTGGCATAAGAACAGACACATAGATCAATGGAACATAAGAGACAGCCCAGAAAGAAACCCATGTCTCTATGGTCCATTAATATTCAACAAAGGGGGCAGAAGCATAAAATGGAGTAAAAATAGCCTCTTCAACAAATGGTACTTGGAGATCTGAACAGCTACATGCAAAAAAAAAAAGAAAAGAAACTCTACCATCAACTTATCTCATACACACATGAAATAAAAAAACCTCAATGGATAAAATACTTAAATATAAGTCATGACACCATAAAAGTCCTAGATCAGAAAATAGGCCAGAAAATCTCAAATGTTCCATGAAGCAATATTTTCACTGATATGCCCCCTAGAGAAAGGGACATAAAGGAAAGAATAAACAAATGGGAATAGACCAAATTAAAAAGCTCCTGCAGGGCTAAAGAAAACAGCAGCAAAATGATAAAGGAGCCAACCGTATGGGAAATATATTTGCCAAGGAAACCTCAGATAAGGCTTTGATCTCCAAAATATATAAAGAACTCACACAACTCCATGCCAGGAAGACAAATAATCCAATTAAAAAATGGGCAAAGGACCTGAACAGATATTTCTCCAAGGAAAACATACAGAGGGCCCAGGGACATATGATAAGATACTCAGCATCTCTAGCCATCAGAGAGATGCAAATTAAAACCATAATGAGATACCACTTCACACCAGTCAGAATAGCCATCATAAACAAATCAACAAACAATAAGTGCTGGTGAGGTTGTGGAGAAAAGGGGAACCTAGTACGCAGTTGGCGGGAATGGAAACTGGTGAAGCCACTCTAGAAAACAGTATGGAATTTCCTCAAAAAAAAATAAATATTGAAATGCCTTTTGACCCAGCAATTCCACTGCTGGAATTATACCCTAAGAATCCTGAAACACCAATTCAAAAAAAACTATGTATCCCAATGTTCATAGCAGCACAACTTTTTAATAGCCAAGTGCTAGAAACAACCTACGTGTCCATCAGTAAATGTGTGGATGAAAAGACTTGGCACATTTACAGAATGGAATATTAAAAAGCAGAAAAAGGGAACTCTTACCCTTTGTGACAGCATGGATGGAACTGGATAGTATTTACCAGGTGGTAAATGACAAATACCATGTGATCTCATTTCTAAATGGAACCCAATCAACAAAACAAACAAGCAGACAAAAGACAACCAGAGAAATTGAAACAAATAACAAACTGACAGTAACCAGAGGGGAGGGGCAAGAGAGATAACAAGAGAAAGAAGGGGAAGGACCATCAAAGAACATGTATAAAAGATCCATGGACAGTAACCAGGGGGGGATTGAATGTGGGACATGGGATTGTGTTTGGGCAGTGGAGAGTGATGGAGGGAAAGTGAGGACAACGTTATTTGAACTACAATTAAAAAATTTAAAAAGTATGATTCTTGAAAAAAAATTGAAATTCATTACTGAATAAGTGTGCATGACTTCAAAATACATGGAATAGTATTTTGGAATATAATAATATTTATATAGTCTCTTAGCAAAAATTATCCTAAATGCTTATTTTCACAGTAGAATGTGTTTCCCAAGATCATACAAAAATAACATATAATCAAAGCTGTAAATAAAGTATAAATGTTCTTGTTTACTTGAAAAATAGAGCATTTCCTTCAGTCTTCTTTTTTTTTCATCAGGATGCATTTATTGCTTTTGATTTTATCACTCAATCTTCTTTGTTTTGAGTGTTTTCAGAGATGTTTGAGTTCAGTAAAAAGCAAAGGAAGAAATAAAGTCACCCCGTAGAAAAGCTAAAGATGCTACTTAGTATTGTGGAGCTTTTTAGGGGAATTGAGAATTAAGACCACTTCGGATAGGTCTTAAAATCATCTAAAACTTTCATAGAATGGCAGTGTTCCGAAAAAATAAATAAAAATCAATTCATGCTAGAAGCTGTTTTGTTTGCTAATCTTTTGAACATTCAGCCCATTAAAGGAGACTGTGTCACTTTCCATTTAAACACTGTTTAATAACAACTGTCTGATAAAAATTTCACATATCACACAGCCTTCAGTAAAAGTAATTTCTCATATCCTCATCAACAGTGAAGCTGTCAAAGAGGTAAATAATCTCACTGAAGAAGACAACGTATTCACTGCTCGGACTCTATTCAGTTTTCACAAGTTGCTTAATGCAAATGTTGTCGCAATTTTATTTGACATAATTGTAGGAAAAAAACTGGTGAAAATAAGTTGAGATATTTTGTTTTGGCTTGTGAAAAACTGTAGATGTCACCAATAGTTTGTTATTACTATTTATTGCTTAATCTGCATGCTAAACATTTTTCTTTTTTCCTTTCTTTTGGTTGCAGACAAATATTTTCTTTGGGATTAGATAAAAGAATTTGAGATAGCATTCATTAAAAAAAGAAACACAGAGAGAAAAATGTATGACTTAAGGTAGATAAATATTAATATATATTCTTTGTTGAAGAATGCAGTCTTGACTGGTAAAGATGCAGATAAAGTTGTCCTTCATTTTAAATTCTGAAAGCTATTCTGACATTTCTGAAGTCATCATTAACTTCTGGGTAGTCTCTTTTTGCAAAACAAACAAACAAAAATATGAAACGTTTTCAGTCTTTAATAGAATGTTTATTGTTGTTCTTTTTCTTCACTAATCATTCATTTTATAATATTACCAAAAATTTCTTTATGACTATTTGCTGACTTTATTTGGATTTTAGAGGTGTTGATTTGTGGTTCTTATATTTCTTTCTCTAGGCAAATATCATCAATTATCTTCTCTTATATATATACAATCACAACATACCCTTAAGTCAAAATATGATTTTTAACTAAGTGATATGATATCTTAGCCATTTATTGCATATTTAATAGTTGACTCCATACAGAATGGACATAGTAATGAAGACAGACCTTTGCATTCTTTATTATAATTTGAAACAGGAATATTGTAGAACTGTGAATAATGTCAATAAAGCATTACTGGGGATAATCAGAACCATATAAAAAAATGCAGTAAAGGCACAAAATCATTACAAATTAAATCCTTTAAATCAGTAGCTTTTTATGATTAAACTATTAAACTATTAAACTATTGTCATTGTTTAAAAAAATCCAGGATAAAATTTCAAAATGATAGAACAGGACAATTGACTCTATAAATAGTTCTTTTATCAAATGATTTCACTAGTGTCATCAACAAAACACCTATTTAGAAATCATATTTATAAAAAAGCAAGATTCACCCTAAATAAAAGTAATTACAAGGTAAATGTTTATCTCCTTTTACAGCTATGAAGATGAGCCACAAACCTTCAAAAAAGGTAATAGCCAAAACATATCAACACTTGTCAGAAAATTTGCTAGTGCTTTCCACACATTAGCTTATATAATGTTTCTGCAAGTGTGGTTTCTAGATCAGCAGCATCTGAGAACTTGTTAAGAAATTAAAATTCTCACTGAGAACTCAAGGTGATTGTGACACAAGTTCAATCTTGAGAACTACTAAGCTAAAACGATTCTCACAACCTTGGTTTAATGCATGGACTTTTATTATTCACATTTGACAGAGGACAGAGTCTTGTCTAGATATTTATCTTGCCCAGAATGGTAAAGCAAATAAGTATTGTGTTAGCTTCCAAACCCAGACATCTTGATTGACTCCGCCCCTGAACCTCACTTCATGACACTATTGAAGTATAAGTAATGTTAATTCCCTTTTGATCAGGGAATTAATAGTGACATAAGAATTACTGTTAAGGACCATAGCATCAGGTCACCCAAGTATGAAATTTGGTTCTTTCTGTCTTGTTTTTTTCTCTGTTTATCTTTTCCCCTCTATGTGAACATAGTATTTTGCTGTCAGTTTTAAATTAGAGGCTGTATCTAAAACACTTGACACTTAAATATTAATTTCATTTTCTCTATAAAAATTAGGGTCATGGAAGTTTTGCAGGGAAGATTTAATTTTAGAGTCATTAGTCTATATGCAACTTTTTATTGATTCACCTTGAAGTTGTGCTTGCTGTGCTTAATGTCTATAGTTAAAATTCACCAGGTCCATAAAACCCACATCAGTCTTAAAATCTAATCCAATCAAATCAAGGAGGGTGTACTCATAATATTTTTAGGTATGCTTAAAAATACACACACACACACACACACACACACCTACAAGCATGTAACTTAGTATATCTCTGGCATGACACTTGGGGATTATAATGCTGTCTACATCGTATAAAAAGCAATGGAAATCCTTTAGTACTTTAAAAACATTTGTTTCTTGCTCTGTCAAAGTATCCATAATTCCACTAAATTTGTATTGTCTCCTTAATGATGTTTGTGTCATAAGCTACCATGCCAACCTATCCACACTATTCATGTTAAATAAAATCATTTTATCAAATATCTTTTTTGTCATAAATTACTTTATTGTTGTTCAATTACAGTTGTCTGCATTTTCTCCCCACCACTCCCACCAGCAGCCAAACCCACCTCCCTCCCTTGCTTCCACCCTCCCCCTTGGTTTTGTCCGTGTGTCCTTTATAGTGTTTCCTGAAAACCCTTCTCACATAGTCAAGTGAATGAGAATCAGAAGCACCTAGGGATAATCCAGTTTAGTTGGATTTTGATGTAGTGCAAGAAAGACAGTTAGGTCAATGGCCTAACTGGGCACCTCAAAAATAGAACTAGTTGATGGATTCTACCATCATTTTACTCTTAGTTACCTAAGTGCCACTTGAAGACCATGGCTGCCGATAGTGGCAGAATGAGTTAAAGGAGGGACAAAGAAAACATATTTGGGAGAGCTACTTGGTTACTTCAGAAAACATACACAGAAATTTTGTTTGCTCATTTTCATCTTTGTTTTTTTTTTTTATCTCATATGATTTCAAAGTATCAAGAAATGGCTCACCACACCTATATACCCAACTTAATGTAATTTGAAAAGTAGTCAAAAGACTCATATACATTAATACTAAAATGCTATCTTTATTATCATTAAAAACTATTTTTGGAGAACACAGCTTGAATATTCAGCCATAGGACTTGCTAACATTCAATTGCAATGATCTCACACCTGCATATGTAGAAATCCACCCTAAAGCATAGTCTGCCCTGCTAAAGTGACCGAGAGTAAACATCAGTGAGTATTCTTTCTGAGACAAGTGAATAAACAAAGAAAATGAGAAGAAAACTGAGGTGAACATATCTGGTTTTCTCTTCCAAACTGATCACTATTGCTTGTCTGGAATATAGTGGGAAGAGGGAGAATAAGGAGAGGTCAGAGGTTTATGGTTTTTGCAATTTTTTCTCCACATGAAAAACAGTGAATAGATTTCTGTACCTTATATTATTTGAAATAGAAAAAGTAGCTCAACAACAATTCAGTGACTTAATGAATATAGAAATTTACTTCCCATTTGTGATTATTATGTAGCAATGTTCTAGATCAGTTGTATTTAAGCTATGAGATAGGATGGAAATGGCTCAGCCAGCTTTAGAAACTGGCTTCCTAGGAAAATCCCAACCCAGTGGAAGTGAAAAGGCATGAAGCAACATACCAGAAAGGTGTGCTCCATAGCTAGGCCAGACTTGAAAGGTGTTCACATCCTTTATGCTCACATCTTGTTGGATAGAACTTAGGGTCAAGACTTGGTAAGAGAGAGAGACTAGTAGATGTAGTGCAGTTATGAGTTCAAGAAGTAGAGGAGAACAGATTTGAATAGACAGCAGCCTCAATGTGTTCCCATTTAATCACCAAGTATCTGGGGGCAGCCTCTGTCTTGCAAAGAGAACACATCCTATGTTCTGTTAATGTTGACAAGCCAAAGTCCACCTGGGCTTACATTCCCCTCAAAGTCTAGGAACTCTTGGTGAGAAGAAGTTCTGCCAGCTAGGTCCTATGGGCTTCTTGTGGCACAGTGAACTTATAAAACAAAAGGCAAGTTATAAGGCTGCTCTCTCCCGCTAAACATGTAATGTATAATTATGAAACTAAGAAAGATTAAACAAAATAAAAATTTCATCAGAAAGGAAAGACTAGAAAATCGCGACTCTTCCATGGCAGTTATTTATTTATTTTTTTCATTTTAATTGTTGTTCAAGTACGGTTTTCTGTCTTTTACGCCCATCTCAGCCCACCCACCCAACCCTCCCCACGTCCCTCCCATTTCCACCCCTGCTAATTTTTGTCCATGTGCCCTTTATATTTGTTCCTGCAAACCCTTCCCCTTTTCCCCTGAAATTCCCCCGAAATCCCCTCCTCTCTCCCCTCTGGTTACTGTCAGCCTGTTTTCTATTTCAGTGTCTTTGGTTATATTTTGCTTCTTTGTTTGTTTTGTTGTTTAGGTTCCTGTTAAAGGTGAGATCATATGGTATTTATCTTTCACCACCTGGCTTATTTTGCTTAGCATAATGCAGACCAGTACAACCACTATGGAAAACAGTATGGAATTTTCTCAGAAAACTAAAAATGGATCTGCCTTTTGACCCAGCAATTCTACTGCTAGGATTATATCCTAAGAACCCTGAAACACCAATCCAAAATATTCTATGCACCCCAATGTTCATATAGCACAATTTATAGTAGCCAAGTGCTGGAAGCAACCCAGGTGCCCATCAGTAAATGAATGGATCAAAAAACTATGGTACATTTACACAATGGAATTCTATGCAGCAGAAAGAAAGAAGGAGCTCCTACCCTTTGCAACTGCATGGATAGAACTGGAAAGCATTACGCCATAGCAGTTAATGATAAAAGCCTGGTGGCTATAAGAAAGTTCCTTGAATAAACCAAAGTCCTAATGTCTAAAAACAACTTTCTTGACCATTATTATTAATGGCTCCAGATCAAATTTGTCCTCTGTAAAGTTCGTTCTTGTCCAAAATGCTCAGTTGACCCCATCTGAATCAAGTGTTTTAGTTGATACTGTAAATAGGGATTGCGACTTTCAAAGCCTGTTTTCTCCTGGTGCAAGTTTGCCAGACTGTGGTTTATTTTATAGACTGCTTAGACACAGACTCTTTCTATACAACCTGTGGCCTGTTTGCAATGTAATTTCTTTGAAAACTGAGAAAGCTTCCACTCTTTTTGCTTCCAGACATTCCCATGTGTCAGTAACCACACAGTAACCAAATTATATTTTTCTGGTCATGTTTATTACATTGGATTTATTTATTTCCTTCCTAACCCTCATGCCTGTTTATTCATTTGTCATTATCTTGACAGCACTTGAAACAATAACTTTCAGTGGGACCACAACACTGCTATTCCTATCTTTGCTAAAGGACTATGTCACCACAGTAAATATAGGCTATGTTACTATATTTATTAAAGGACTTTTTTGTGTGTATGTAAAAATTCTTAATGGACCTCATTGCTCAAAGTGACTTTCACCTTTATCTCATCTCTTCATGGTTCAAAAGTAGTTTCAATCCTTTAAGCTGTGAATAGGATTTCAAGTTTCAGTAAATAAAAATTCAGGGTGCTTGGTTAAATTTGAATTTTAGATAAGCAGTTAATATTTTTATTATATTCCATGCAATAATTGAGATATTTGTACACTAATAAAATTTTTATTATTGTAAAACAGGTAAAATGAGTGGCTCAGATGGTTGAAGCATTGTCCTATAAACTAAAATGTCATGGGTTTGATTCCTGGTCAGGACACATTCCTCGGTTGTAGGTTTGGTCCCTGGTGGGGGCACATACAGGAGATGGCTGATCCATTTTCTCTCTTATATTGATGTTTCTCCTCATCTCTCTCACTCCCTTCCACTCTCTCTAAAATCAGTAACCATATTATCTGGTAAGGATTAAAACAAAAAAGTAAAATTGTCATTACTTGCAAATGACATGATACTGTATAGAGAGAACCCTAAAGATTCTACCAAACAACTACTAGAACTGATAAATTAATTCAGTAAATTAGAAGGATACAAAATAACTGTTCAAAAATTGGTTGCATTTTTATACACCAATACTTAAATATCAGAAATGGAAATTAAGAAAGTAATCCCATTTACAATTGTATCAAAAATAAAATACTTAGGCATAAATTAAACCATGGATATAAAAGATGCATACTTGGAAAATTATAAGACACTTCAGAAAGTAATTTAAGATCCAAGTAAATGGGAGCATCTGTCATGCTCATGGATAATAAGAATGGACATCATTAAAATGTCCATATTACACAAAACAATCTATAAATGTAATGCGATCTATATTAAAATACCAATGGTATTTTTCATAGAACTAGAACAAATGGTTCTAATATTTATATTAAACTACCAACAACCCTGAATAGCCATAGCAATCTTGAGAAAGTAAACAAAGCTGGAGGTATCTATTATGCTACCTGATATCAAATTATATTACAAGGCTGCAGTAATCAAACCAGCACGGCACTGGAATAAAGTAACACACAGGTCAATAGCAAAAAATAGCCCCAGAATATATCCACATCTACATGGTTATTTTATCTATTACAAATGAGGAAACAATATACAATAAATGATGTTAGAAAAATTGAACAGATTCATGTAAAAAATGAAACAAGACTAAAACTGTGAATCATATGAGAATAAAATTTCTTGCAGAAAACACAGGCAATAAGCTTTCTGACCTTGCTCTTTAGCAATGTTTTTTCCTGATATAACTCCTTGGGCAAGGGAAACAAAATAAATAATTAAAAATAGGACTACACTAAACTAAAAAGTTTTTGCACAGTAAAAATATCATCAACAAAGCAAAAAGACAAGCCACTGAATAGGAGACATATTTACCAATGATATATCTTATAAGAGGTTCATATCCAAATTTAAAAGTAACTAATGTGGGAGAGAGGAGGGAATTTCAGGAGAAAAGGGGAAGGGTTTACAGGAACAAGCATAAAGGACACATGGACAAAAACTAGTGAGTTGGGCTGGGATGGGAGTAAAAGACAGGAAACTGTACTGAACAACAATTAAAATAAAATAAAAAAAAATAAAGAAAGAAAAAAATTAAAGAAAGAAAGAGAAAGAAAGAAAGAACTAATGTAACTTAAAACCAAAAAAATAAATCCAATTAAAAAGTGGGCAGAGGACCTGTATGGATGTTTCTTCATATAGAACATAATGGTGGCTAATAGTCATATCAAAATATTCTCAATGCTGCTAATCATCAGAAAAATGCAGACTAAAACCACAAGGAGATATCACCCTACAACTGTCAGAATGGCCATCATCAATAAATCAACAAAGTATTGAAGAGGATGTGAAGTAAAAGGGACCGTGTGAACCAATTAATGGGAATGCAGAATGGTGCAGCTACTATGGAAAGTAGTATGGTGGATCCTCAAAACATTAAAAATAGAACGGCTTTATGACCCAGCAATTCCACTTCTTGTAATGTATCTGAAGAAACACAAAACACTAATTTCAAAAGATTTATGCATCCCTTATGTTTGTTGCAGTAAGGGGGAGAATGGGGAAAAAGTTACAGGGAATATGAAACGTAAATGGCAGGTACTAAATAGACAGGGGGAAGTTAAGAATAAGAATAGCATGGAAAATGGAGAAGCCAAAGAATTTATATGTATGACTCATGGACATGAACTGAGGTGGGGCAATGATGGTGGAAGGGGAGGTACAGGGCAAAGTGAAATAAAGGGGAGAAAAATGGGACAACTGTAATAGTGTGGTCAATAAAATATATTAAAATACATTTCTCTATTTTTCAGAGCACATGGCTGGGTACTTTCTGGACATACCTCATATAGTATTTTATATTTTGTATACAATCATATATATATATATATGATTGTATGAACCAAAACTCTTTATCAAGAGTCTCCTTTCTTTAGTACTCTACAAATTTGCCCAAGATAAAATGTCGATTTCTGTGTTGCTCTATATCTGGCCATTGTTTTTTCTTTTCAGGGTGTGTATTTTTTCCTTCTTGACTCAGAACTACACTGTGCTAATTTCTGTAGCTTTATGGGATTTCTTGATATACAGTATGGTAAATTACTGACTGGAATGTACAAGAAGCTTTTCATCTTGGCGGGTTATATTAAAGACTCACTGACAGCACAATACTATTCTGCTGCTGGGCATCCTATTAGGTGTCAAAATTCCAGTAAAAACCCAAAATTCTTTGTAGTATGATTTTTCAAGTAAGAGGTACAATTAGTCATTCACCTTTGTAAAAAAGTTTCTTTGTTCTTCGCCTCTTGTACCTTCATATATACTTTTAGATTAATAAATACAATTCATAGTCAGTGTTCTCTTACTTCCAACTGCCACACCAATGGCTCTGAGATACCCACATAAGACACAAAGCAGTGAAAACAACCTGTATGGTACTATAAAAATGAACACCTGTCATTGTACTTTTGTTCAGACCCACAGAATGTACAATACCAAGAATGAACCTTTATGTCAACTAGAGACTTGGATGATTATAACATGTCAATGTAGGTTCATCAATAGTAACAAAAGTATCAGTGTGGGAAGGGTGTTGGTAATGGGGAAAGCCATGAATGTTCGGAGGTATGGATAATCTCTCTACCTTCCCCTCAATTTTGCCATGAATCTTAAGTGGCTCTAAAAACATAAAGTAATAATAATAATAATAATAACAATAATAATAAAGATCTATTTAATATTTATTTTTATGTCCCACATTTCCTTTAATAATTTTACCTACTTTTATCAGCTTAGCATGAAAGAGAATCCTTCTTAATTTCTTGCTAATTTTTATAGCTGTAAAGATCACATTTCAAATAACCTGCAACTCAAGTCTTGATTATAAGAAGGGTGCCATATAGGTTTTTTGAGATATTTTTTATTGTTCAAGTACAGTTGTTTCCATTTTCTCCCCACCAATCACCCCACCCCTCCTTGCCTCCCACCCTCAATCCTACCACCTTTTCTTTGTCTATGTGTCCTTTATACAAACACCTTGACAACCCTTTCCCTATTCCCCCCATTATCCCTCTCCTCACTCCCCTCTGGTTACTGTCAATCTGTTCTTTATTTCAATGTCTCTGGTTATATTTTACTTGCTTGTTTGTTTTGTTGATTAGGTTCCACTTATAGGTGAGATCATATGGTATTTGTCTTTTACTGAGTGGTTTATTTCACTTAGCATAATGCTCTCCAGTTTTATTCATACTGTTGCAAAGGGTAGGAGTTCCTTCTTTCTTTCTGCTGTGTAGTATTCCATTGTGTAAATGTACCATAGCTTTTTGATTTACTCATTTACTTAGGTTGTTTCCGGCACTTGGCTATTGTAAATTGTGCTGCTATAAACATTGGGGGCCATAGGTTCTTTATAATGTTGATAAATATGCAACAACAACAAAAGCATATTGTAAGATATGGTACAAGAATGGTTGTGTGTCAGTCTTTACCCTGCAATTGAAGGATTACTGGTTGGAATGTGCAAAAAGCTTCTCATCTTTGACAGGTTATATTGAACACTCACTGATAGCACTATGCTATCATGCTGCTGGGAATCTGATTAGTTGTCAAAATTCCAGTAAAAACCCAAAACTCTTTGTAGTATGATTTTTTAAGTAAGGGGTCAATTAGTTTTCTTAAACTTTTCTGTTGACTTTAAAAAGCTTTTTTTAATCTTCTAAATGTAGTAAAGCCTAATATAGATTGTTTTATAATTAGTATTACAATTTTATGCAAGGCTTTGTTTAAATAAACTTCTTAGGAAACAAAAATTCCAATTATTTCTGATAGTGAAGTAATTTTCATATGTATACAAATAATTATTTTATTAAATCAATATACATAGGCATAATTTGACTTTGTTCAATGATGCCAGAATATATATTATTATACATCATATATGTGATTGAATATGTATACTCAATATTCAATCATATATACATATTCAATCATATCAAATATACTGGAGTTTAATGACAGTTTTCTTATTGATATAAATATTTACAGGCAATTTCATTTAAAAGTTTAGGTAAGGGGACAAAATCCTTGGACATTATAAGAGATTCCAGAAATTGGGTGAGAAAATTTATGGTATGTATAAAAACAAATTTATATGACCATGTATTTCTTTATTATCTTAAGAACATTTAATATAAGATGTACCCTCTTAAGTTTTCCAGTGAACAATGCAGTATCGTTAATTGTAGGCAGATGGTGTTACAGCAGATCTCTAGAATTTACTCACCTTGCATAACTGGAATTTATATAGTTGAACTCTTCATTTTTCCCTCCCCTCAACCTCTGGTTAACACTACTTTCTGATGCCTTGAGTTCTACTGGCTTTCATTGCTTAAATTAGTCAAATTATAGTATTTGTTCTTTTGTGACTGGCTTATTTCACTTTGTATAATGTCCTTCAGGGTCATCTATGGTCATATTTCTTTTTCTTCTTGTACATAATATTATTTCTATTAGTTTTTACTTTTTTAATGAAAAAGCAGTTTATTTCTAAAGTCTAAAGAAACAAACAAACAAGCACTATTTACAGCTATCTGAAATAAAATTTGATATAGTGCTAATGGTCAGTCTCCTTACTTGCCCCAGAAGCAGCCACTGTTCAGAGTTAATGTGTTTCATTCCAGACACTTGATAAACACTTTCCATATATACTTTTTATTATTTTGAAAGTTCTGTTTCATTTAATATTTTTAACTGATGTTACAGAAAATATTGTACCGCATGAGTAATATTGTGCTTATGTATGGATATGTTTATGTGTAGATGTGTACCTTATTTTCCTTACATTTTTTTCAGAAAAGGTTTTTCTATGTTCTACAGTGATTTTTTTTCTTACAAAAAATAGGTATTGGATTTCATTGAAAACCCCTACAACATGACAAAGACCAGTTTTAATCTTTCAAGCTATAACTATATTGAATTGGTAAAGAGAATTCTAATATTAAAATATTCTTTAATTCCTTCAATAAACTACAATTGGTCAAAATGTATTATTCTTTTAATATCCTGCTACATTTTGTTAGAAATTATTGAAGCTTTTTGCTTCCATGTTCAAAATGAGATTTTTATGTCATTTGCCTTTGTGCACTTTATCAGACATTGGCATCTATGTTATTCTGACTTTATAGAAAAGCTTGTGGTTTGTATGGCCTGCATCAGTTTAAACAGGAGTGCCAGAGATTGCATCTTGTATACTTGATACAATGCATGCCAGAATATTTTTTGCCTGATGATTTTTGAGAGAGGTATCATTTTGGTAGTATTTATTTTTACTGTAATAGTAACTGAATAGTATGAGTTTCCTAGCTCCCTTGGGATGAATGTTTTATGTTATATTTTCCTAAAGAAGTATACATTTCATTAAAATGTCCAAATTTACACACTAATTATATATGCTTGTTTTACCTTTCTATTATACTTACAACTGTATGTATTAAAACTTATATTCCCCCTACTTTTATTTAGTGAGCTTTTATCATATATATTTGATATTTATTTTTAATTTCTAGCTTTTTAAATTATTATTTATTATTTTATTTTATAAACTATATATATAGCTATTACAAATACATATGAGCATACTTATAATTTATCTCTGGAGTATTTGGTGTTTCACTATTTAAGACTTCTTAACTATTTAAATAATCAATTACATTATCTTAAACTTGCATTTGTTCTGAGGATTATCATTTCCTATGCAGACATATAAGAAGCACAAAGTTAGTGCTTTTATTGTTATTATTTATTTTTCCACTGGTAATACTATTTTATCTTTTCTTTCCTCCTTTTTTATCCTCCTCTTCCTCCTGTTCCTCTCTCCTTTCTCCTTCTTTTTCTTGATCCTCAAGGGCAGAGATATGAGTGAATTCTACCTTAGCATTTATAGATTTATCATTAGTCTTTTTAGTTTCTACCTTTTTGGATGCATTTGTTTATCTATTCATTCATTTATTTCTGTTTTTTCTCTCTCCACATTTTTTTCTTCCTCAATGTATGAATCCCTTTAAAGTTTTTTAATGAATATTGCAAATGATACCTCTGACAAATGTTTGATCTCCAAAATATATAAAGAACTCACACAACTCAACTCTAGGAAGACAAACAATCCAATTTTAAAAAATAGGCAAAGGACCTGAACAGACACTTCTCCAAGGAGCACATACAGAGGGCGCCAGAGGCATATGAAAGGCTGCTCAGCATCATTAGCCATCAGAGAGATGCAATTTAAAACCAAAATGAGATACCACCTCACACCAGTCAGAATGATCATCGTAACCAAATCAACAAACAAGTGCTGACAAGACTGTGGAGAAAAGGGAACCCTAGTGCACTGTTGGCGGGACTGCAGACTGGTGCAGATACAGTGGAAAACATTATGGATTCCATGAAAAACTAAAAATGGAACTGCCTTTTGACCTGGCAATTCCACTGCTTGGATTATAACCTAAGAATCCTGAAACACTAATTCAAAAGAACCTATGCACCCCGATGTTCATTGTAGCACAATTTACAATAACCAAGTGTTGGAAAAAACCTAAGTGCCCATCAGTAAATGAATGAATCAAAAATCTATGGTACATCTACACGATGGAACACTACTCAGCAAAAAGGAAGAAGGAGCTCCTATCCTTTGAGACAGCATGGATGGATCTGGAGAGCATTATGCTAAGTGAAATAAGCCAGGCAGGAAAAGACAAATACCATATGATATCACCTATGGTGATATAAGAGAAACCTAATCAACAAAACAAACAAGCCAGCAAAATATAATCAGAGACATTGAAATAAAGAACAAATTGACAGTAACCAGAGGGGAGAGGAGGCAAGATGGATAATAGAGGACAATGGGGGAAGGGTTGTCAAGGAAGATGTATAAAGGACATATGGACAAAGCCAAAGGAGTAAGATCATGGGTTAGAGGCCTAGAGAGGTGGAGCCAGAGGGATTTATGGGGAGAAAATGGAAACAACTGTGCTTGAACAACAATAAAAGCAAACAAACAAACACAGAAATAAATCATATGTATCTTTGCCAAAAGTAGTTCTAGTTTAACTTTCTGTACTCTTTGGCTCTGAAACCCAGATTGCTTCTAATTTCCTGCAACTGCACCTGATGCTGAGATAACACTCTTTATACACTTCCCTTAATGAGAGACTACTACACTTTAAGATTTGTAGTTGCTGTGCTAATTGGCTGATGAGCTTAAGTATGTTAGTACAGTTGAGCTACTATAGAAAAACAAAGAATGTAGTATCATTTAACAATTGAATTTATAAATATCATGAATATACACTGTTTATTTACTTAATTATCAATCATTTCAGAGCTTTTAATATGACAGTGAATATTATGAATCTTTGAGAAATAGTATACTATGTACAGCATGTTGTAAATTTATTTAAACAAATACCTTTTATACATAAAACATCATGTGAAATCAGAAGTGCATGGGGAATGCTACTGAAAAATTATTTTTCTTAATTTTAATTTTACATTTTTAGTAATGTTTCTTTTCTTTTTATATGAATATAAGCTAGGTTATTTTGAGCTTATTGCAGGACTAATTAATTTTTCTACAGAATTACTTAATTATTATATATTCATAAATATATATTTTCTTTTAATCTTTGCTTTTTAATAGAATCAAATTCTCTGTAACTTTTTTGATTATTTATAGTAGTACATTTAATTATCCCACTGCTACTTAGCTTCTGCCAGTAACACTTCCTTATATAAATTAATAATCTTTTTGAACTTAGGTCTGTCTGTGCTACTTTCATGATGGAACTTTTTATGCATTCTTTATTGCTTTATTAACTTCAAGTTTCATTATAGAAGTTCTTTTTTCTCCAATGTCTTTGTTGACCATTCAAGAGTATACAGTTTTCTCTTCAATGATCTTCTGTGTCAATTTCTACTGGAGCATTGATCAATTCTGTCATCATTATTTTTGTTTCTATGTTTTTCCTACTAAACTATAATTAAAAAAATTTGTTTTTCTAACCATTGTACTTTCAGGACTAGCACTCGTATCCCCTAATCCATGTTATTGAACAGATATCTAAACAAATGTTTGAAAGGATAGTAGGGCATTTATTCTTGTTCAATCACCAATATGTCCCTCCCTTCAAAGGTAGCCCTACTACTAGTATATTTTATACTCTTACTAGAGATATAGATATTTATAAAGTATATACAATAACATGCTAGTTTGTTTTTATTTTGAATATGATTATACTTTATTATTCTGCCACTTGCATTTTAACTCAACATTATTTTTAATAGTTATTCATAAAGAAAATGTGGCTACTTTACTATTATAACTATTGTACCATATGACATTTATGAAATACCATAAATCATGTATCTATTTTTCTGCTTTTAGACTTTTGAATTGTTTTAATTTTTTTTTGATTTCTCATACAAAGGAAAGATAAATATTGTAAAGGCATTCATATGCATTTCTATTCCCATTGAGAGATATATTGTATAGATTAATATGGAGAAATTATCATCTATAATCAGTTTCATTAATTTTTTGTTTTGTTCTCATTTAATATGAATACATTTATAGTAGCAATTTTTTTAAAGGTATCATTTAAAAAAATTTTAATTATTTATCTTTAGAGGGAAAGGGAAGGAGAGAAATATCAATGTATGGTTGCCTCTTGTGCATCCCCCACTGGGACCTGGCCTGCAACCCAGGCATGTGCCCTGACTGGGAATCGAACCTCGATCCTTTGGTTCACAGGCCCACGCTCAATCCACTGAGCTACACCAGCCAGGGCTTTAGTGTAGTAATTTAATTTAAACAAGTAAATATATTAATGCCAGAATAAAACATTTTCCTATTTAGGAGAAAATAATTGCAAATATAAAGTTATATAACTTCAGAAAACAATTATTTAATTCTAAATACAAAAGATAAATATCAATTTCTGGTTTTAAAAATGTATTATTAACTCTGTTCTCTGATTGGAGTCTAGAAGTAATGATATTCCACTTGAAATGAATGTTCTCAATGCCTATATTTTAGTTTTTTTAAATACCATACCCTGATTTTTTTAAAAAAGCCAAAGCTCCTCAGAAAATGTCTTATTTCGATCTGGAGCAAATTTTTAAATTCTATGCATTTTTTTCTGATTTATGTTAGTTGATTGGTATTTTGCATTGCTTAATGTTGTATTTGTTAATGCAATTGTTTTTACCTCTCTGTTAATTTGATACATTCAGGGCTCATTTAAGAGCCTTAGAATAAATGAAGAGTAATCTTTACTGTAGGCCTAGCTATGTCCCTTCTCTAAAGTAGACCATACTGTGGTTTCTAATAATTCCATAATGATTCATTGAGATTTAACCACACTTTTTATATTTGACCTCAGTAACTTGTTTTCTATTTGATCTCTGGGAATTACTCTAAGCCTTAACACATCTCAACTGATTATTCTTTCCTCAGAAGTTCTGTTGTCTTGCTCTGGAACACTGTCCAACAAATCGTTTCTTCAGCCTCCCTATCTCTATTTCCTTATCTCATCATGACTCATCTTCCCTGCACAGCAGCCTATAAAATGCACTGAAATATGCAATTAGAGCTTAACCTGACAATGTAAAATAGCAGACCTCTTTATTTTTACCAGCTATATTGTATAAGCCCAATATTAAATATCCAAGGTAGGACAATAATGCAAACATTAATTTTGTCTTCTTTCTTTTTTATAAAGGTGTCATGGATTCAAATATTCCATTTTTTGTTTTATTAAATTTATTTTAAAATTTTAAGTATTTGCTGAACAACTATATTATATTAAAACAATGTCACAATAAAGATGATTACTATAGGATAGTCAAATCATGGTTTTAAAATTTGAAAAGCTGCAATGTATCATATAACATTGAGAATATAATTTTTCTATTAAAATATTCTTGCTTTAATGTCAAATCCACACATACTAAACACAAATACAATAAGTAAAAATTAAGATTTTTAAAAACAAATTATTTCAATGTTGTGAGATTTTGAAAGTCTCTTTTTATTTGATTGAATTGGTAATGAGATTATATACCACATATGATAAAAAACAAAGGAAATTAATGTATTTGAAGCTAAACTTTCAATATGAACTTTCTCTTCCAGGTTTTTTAATGAGTAGATTATTAAATATGTAACTGTATTTTAGATAATGGAAAAAAAATCTTATGGTTATAATTTTGTTCAATGTATTTATGAAGTAATTTATGTTTCTTTATCCTAAAACAACTCTGGAATCTTACAGAAGGCAGAGGGCAGTGTAGCCCTGAATACATTTTTTTAAAAAGTAAGGAATACTTGGAGAACCAGTTATCATATTCTGATGGTAATGATGAAGAGAGTGCACACACCTTATGCTTCTGACCAATGCTTCACACTCACTTCCAAATTGTATTAGCAAGAGTGAAAAAAGAGACCCAGAACCATGAATGTTCTAGGAAAAAAGCTCTGTTTGTTCACTTAACATCTATTTCTCACAGCCATACAAACCATATCTCCCTGGTAAAGAACAGGATTATTTCCATAATAACATTTGTCACATTTGTTTTTCCCTTAAGAAGCCCCAATTCTAGATTATCTCATACCCCTTGAATCCACAACCCAAAGATATTTCCCATCACTTTATCTGCTCTCATTTCCCAACACTCCCTCTTTACTCCCATAACTATTCTCCAAAACCTTCAGGTATTCCCTACCAGGTATCAACAAAACACCTGTATCATCAAACATTTCTAAGAATGGTGCTTATAACTTTATCTTCAGAAAACTGGTAACATGCATTTCCTGAAGCCGTTTTATTTTTTACTGCTATCATATTCCATGTCAATTGGCAATTGGATAGAGATATTTTCCTGAGCTGCATTTCAGATCATCTCTTTGTTCTATCATAGAAGAAATAATAATAATAATAAATAGCAATGACAACAGTAACAATAATAAACAATTGTGAGGGTCAAATGATCACTTGTATGATCAACTACTCTCTATGTTTTATCGTTCACTGGAGATTTCAATCCTTGTGATAACCAGTATTCTCTATTAATTGGGCATCTCCGTTTTAATGATTTTCTCCTTCACTCTAACTCAGCCACATTCACTGTTACAGCTTTCTTTTGTCATTACTAATGCTTAAACATCCTTCGTAATTTCCACTTTTATTATTCCACTTTCTGGAACACATCTGTATTTCTAGTTTCCTTTCATTAATACCTAACTCCAGTAATTCTGGAACTATAGCCATTTCATTCTAACCTCGTTTGTTACCTAATTTCCCCCTTTATCAAGCTTAAATTCTGGTGAGCATTATGACTTTCTTATAAACACTGTCTGCTCACTTTCTCCACCTTACCTTCCAAGAGCAAAGTGAAACTTACAGCATGGATGGAACTGGAGAGCATTATGCTAAGTGAAATAAGCCAGGCAGTGAAAGACAGATACCATATGATCTCACCTATAAGTGGAACCTATCAACAAAACAAACAAGTGAGCAAAATAGAACCAAAGACATAGAAATAAAGAAGAACCAGAAAGGAGGGAGAGGGGGTTGGAAGGGGAAGGGTCATCAAGGAACATGTATAAAGGACCCATGGACAAAGATAACAGGGAGTGGGGGAGGATTCAATGTGGGAGGCGGGAGTGAGTGAGGCAGGGGAGAGTAATGGGGAAAATGGGAACAATGGTAATTGAACCACATAGTAAAAACAACAACAACAACAAAAAAGGAAAATCTAGTTAAATCCAGCTGAAAACATTGAAATACAAGAAAAAGGATATGAAAGTTTTGTTGAACAATTTCAGTCTCACAATGTTTGGACTCTCAACAATGAAAAAGGAGAAGGGAACTAAATGGAAACTGGGAAGAATCTTTTCTTTGCTTCTCTGAGTTGAGATGTTATCTCATCATACACAAAATCCCCCAGTGTATTTAGAACCGTCTCTGAGATTTTTATTTTCTTCCATTTAGCTATTTATTTCACAATCAATAAGACATTTCTTTAATTACTGAGAATATATATGGTTTAATATCTGATACGACTGGTCCTTACTTCACTTCTTTTGCACTTGCTTTCATTTAATATTGGTTTTATATTATAGTCTTATGACATGTAGAATTAACTTATCTAGATTTTAAAAATGTATTAACATTGCTATATTCATTAAAATTACATTATTTTCATAGTGAGTTACAAAGGCTTGACCAATATTTTGTATAGAAACTTGCTTTTCCACAAACGCTAGGTCCTCTAATTTCTTAAGAATATTTTAGTATATCAATAATATTTCAAAATTTTTCCCATGTGGGCTTTGCACATTTTTTAATGGAGGATATTGCCACAAATATCTGGTGATCTTTTGCTGCATATTTATATTATGATTAGGACTCTGAAATGTTGGTTCACTATATGGTTATTGGGTCAAGACTGGGAATTTGGTTAGGAATCTTCAAAAACATGCCTTTGATTTTAGGTCATATAGATTTCCCCCAAAAGGAATATTTTAATATTCTGCCAGGAATGTATAAGATAGACTGCCGACATTCTCTTTGTTGAATAAAAGAAAAAAATTAATGTCTCATGATTGAATTCTAGATTTGCACTTAAAGCTAGATTTGCACTTTAATGGGATGAGTTCATCCCATTCCTTCCCTGTTCATTTTGAGTCCAGAGACATTAGTCTTCCACTTTGGGCTAGGAAGTCATCTCAGGCTCTATGTGCTTCTCGTAAGTTTGTTTACAGGACTCTCCTTTATCAGCCATGGCCTGCACCTACCTTTAAGAATACTGATGTTTCCAATCTTTAGGCCTTTGTGGGTTTGTGCAATATAAATTCATCTTCCCTACTTAGATTCTTTTTATGCCTATGTCTCAGTTCTGTTCTGGCAAAGCACTCTCCGAGTTCTAAATTTATTTCTTCATTTCTTTAGCATTTTGTTAATTATTTTTTACTCTCTATGGTATTTTACTAATGTTTCAGGTGGAAATGAAATTAATATTTTTGAATGTATTTAATTGGTTAAAATCATCATGTATAATGGAAACCAAAGAAAATTTTAAATTTAGTGTTGTTTTAAGAAATGCAAGGAATGAACAGATGATAGAATATAGAAAGATGTATGCTAATTAAAGATGACAGAAGCACAGATATTTGTCAATGGAATACAATTATGAGAATTTATTAAATGCATTATATTCAGGGTGGCTGAGGGAGGAAATAGTTGTTGAAGAAGGGCAATATCACACTAAAAATTGATAATGGTTTGTCAGAGAGAGAGAAGGAGAGAAGTATAATGTAATGGATGTCTTTCTTATTTTTAATCCACATGGTTGTCTAGTTATTGAAACACATATAGAAGCATTACATTGGGCAATAAGTTATTGTAAATAAAATTAAGATTTATATATTTATTTTTATACTTGAAATACAGTACATACAATGCTACTCTTTTAAGTTATGCGCTGGATTTCTGTCTTTGTATCTTTTATTGGGGCTTAGCAATTGTTCAAAATATGACTTTTTTTTTGCTATTTTTCTCTTAACCTTTATTAGTATTAGGGTTGAAATAGTGGTATGCATAAATAATTAAATTATATCTTATAAATGAATATTTAAAAGGACAATGTTTCCCTTATTTTTAATTCTTACTTGACTGCTGTACTTCTCTAAATCTTACATAAATTGGGGTCTGTACTCCAAGTTTATAAAGATAATTTAAATAATTTTGAGATAATGCCATTAAACTGCTCACTGAGGCCTTTTTGTATGACAGATTCTTTATGGAGGCAAATGGAGTTTGAGTTCAACATTCAGATATTTATATCCTATTTTTTATATTCCTATAACACAACACATTGGTCTCCAGTTATTATTTTATGTGTCTATGCTAATTTTGACACTCTTTTATTTTGCAGAGAGATAATTTTATAACTTCAGTTGTTATTCCAAACTTTATTTAGCCACATCAAATTTAAATTGATTAAAAACTATCAAATAGTTTCTTCATTACATTAGTTGGAAACACTAAAAAAATGCGTTCCAAATGTATCATTCACAATGAGACAAGATCTATGAAGGGTAGTATTGATACATGACCTCTGGAAATGTCTCTAGAAATCACATGGGTCCTCAGATGTTTTTTGGTTGTGGGTATTTTTGACATTTAAAAAGTAGGAAATTGTTAGATTTCACTATCAACATATGTTCAATCTCATAGGACTACTAGGGAATACAATATACAAGTGATCCTCAGAATAAAATGAAGTACTAACTAATTAGACAAAACTGATTGTTCTACAAAATAAGCTATTGATTTTGGAGTTCAACTTAGAGAAAGTCACAATGGGCATCTTGGTAGATATTTTCCAAGATTTTGGATAAATTACAACATATTTAGTACTATGCGACATCAATTTTACATGAGGAAAAATTAATTAGTACTTGGGTGTCATAAGCAAGAGTTGTGCTAATTATTAACTTGTGACATAATTGTTGAGATATTTTATTAATAATACTTGTTTAGTGGTAACTATGTATAATAAAACTAAACTTTTGACATGGCAAGAAACATTCCAGTGGAAATATATCATTACAAAATAGATTTGAAATTGTCCACTTAGAATATGTTTAGTCCTAAGGAAGAAATACATGGTAAGAAAAATATTCTCTATGCTGTTTTCTGTAGAGAACATTACTTTTCAATTGCCCATTATTTTTTATAAAGGTACTAAGGGTGACTTAAAAGAGCATTTGCATACAAAAGAAATGTATATTTTTGTTTGTTAGCTCTCTATAGTATACTATTTGGAAAATCATAAGAACAACTATCTTGTAAGCATAACTTTATTGTAAGCATCCAATTTGTCAGTTTCCAAGCTAATATATTTTAGGAAGAAAAAAATTATCCTTAAACTACATAGTATGCCATTGTAACTTTCCCTTACCTTTATTTTCATTCTATTCACCTTCACTTTTTGATAATTCGAAGAAATTAGATTTTCTTGCTGTTAGTATAAGGGTATAAAAAATTTGACTTATTAATATTTTTCATAATCAAATTATATATAATATATATTGTTCTAATGAAACTTTATTTATATGAACATGTTGTGAGTGAATGTTAAACCATAGGTGATAGTTTGTAGACTAGGGAGCTAGATCAATACAAAATAAAGTTAGCAATCCATTTGTAAAATATTGAATAGAGCACTAGATTGTTTTAACCTTCACTGAATTGTCCCTTAAAAATCATTTAAATAGTGTTAAATTATACATTAAAAATGAAATTTTACATATAAACATTAATTATTATATATTATTTATAGAGGTGTATACAAACATCCTTTTCCCTTTTTTTCATTTTTTGTTTGCCTGGTGTTTCTAACAGAGCACCAAAATCATAGGACCTCAAATCACAGACTAAGGCACTAAGAAGGACAGATTTAGAGTTAACACATTTTATGCTCTAAGTGGAGCTGACACGAGGACCTGCTGGTCAAAGCACAATGAAATGACACATATGTCAAACTGGCCTGGCAAATAAGAAGACAAACTCATCCATAAACCATTCCGGCATTTCTGGAGGTCATGTATCGATACTACCCATTGTAGACCTCGTCTCTCTGTGAATGACACATTTGGAATGGGAACATTTGGCACATTTGCACATCAGGGAAGGCATAACTCTGAGAGTTCTGTAGCTCTAAATGATTCAAATCATAAATGCATATTTCAAAGGACATGATGTTCAGGTCAAAATAGCATAAAAATGGAAAGCTGTCAAACAGCCTTTCAGAAGTGTACAGTAATCCAAGCATCAGTCTGCTTTCAGTGCCTAGGACCAGAATCAGTTTTTGAAAGCAGGCTACTGAACTACCTTAAGAAAAAGAAGTCTCATGAACACATTGAATCAGCTTTTATGCCACTATAAACTTTTGCATTTACAACCTGAACACACATTTGAGATATTTATGATGTTATATTTATATAACATGTGGTTCTAATGAATTCCAGGTAATTAACAGATATCACCTTATTAAGCATATGTGAAACAGTCTGCATTACATAAAACTTAGTTTTTTATTATTCAGATTTAAAATAGTATTAATAACTAATGTCCACAGAGGCTGAGAATAGATTAATGTACAAAATTAGACATACTATAATAACTATATATACACACATATGAATTTGATTACAGTAACATAAATCATTCAGCATGGCCTTAGAATAACTATTTAGGAGAAATTACAAGCAATCTTTCAGTAAGTTAGTTTTGTTTCAATACATTGTGCTGAGAATTTGTCAATATTTTTCTGCCTGAATGAACAATATATAATGAAGTTTTATTTTTCTTAGTAAATTAGTATATAATAATCTAATATTTTTTAATTTCATGGTATATCTTGGAATTAACTTATGAATTCCAAACAAAAACAATAACAAAACTAAGATAACAGGTTTTTGTGGGCATTATACTTTTTCAAAAATTTAAATGCACTGTGACTCACTTTGTATAAGATAATGAAATTAGTTAATATTAAGTAGAAATCTTAATATAATGTATGTTTTTAGCATCTAAATGCATATTTAGTTTTTAATAATCAGTTTTTTTAGTCCTTGAAGTAATTGGGATTTTATTAGCATTTAGCTGTTCAGTGAATTCTGAGTTCACTGTGGCTCATAGTAATTGAGAACATGTTGATTCTCCATACTGAATAATCCAAGTATTAATATGTTTAAATAATATGTTTGGAATTATGGATAAAATACTTATTATAAACATTGACCTGTTATATCAATAATTTGTACTTACAAAATAAATATACATAAGCTTCAAAAATAAACACTAATGTTTTAGATTTCTTGTCTTTAAAATGAGGATGATAAAAGTGCATACATCAAAAGATAACTAGTATTTGTAGTCATTTTGTATGCTTGTACTTTAATCTGAGGGTTTAAACTCAAAATACAACACTCAGTAGCTGTTGCAATTTGTTTGCCACTCATATCCTCACTCATTTGAAATATAGTTGGATTTATTTTTGTCTTCCATTGTAGATTTTGTTTTCCCCAATTTTTAAAAACTTTTTCTGAGTTAATAAGGATTTATTAAGTTTTAAAAGTCAAAACTACACAAAAATGTATATTCAGAGAAGTATTCCTTTTAGATAATAATTCTACCTCATCTCCATCATTCATTGTTTTATTTTTAATATTTCCATATAGGTAATCACTCTACATAGTTTTTGGCTTATCTTTTCTTTCTTTTAGTAAAAATAAACAAACATATGCATGTGTTCCTATTTCTTATACAAAAGTTATTAGTGTCACACTAATGGTATCTTTTAAACTTTGTAATTTTCCTTTAGAGCTATATCTTAGGAATTATTCCTTGCACGTTCAATTTATAAATGTATTCTTATATTTTTGTCAGTTGTATGATACTCTTGTGAAGATAGATGTACATTTCAAAGTTTGAATATCTAGATTACTGCCCAAATATTGCATTGATAAGCAATGGAATATATTGTGGATACGTATGGTGTTGTTGGAGGATCACAGTCAGGGTAATAATTTATAATGGTGCCTGGGTCACAAAGTGAGCATACATATCATTTTGTTACATATTACCAATTTTTCCACAAATGTACTCATTCATTTTCCACAGGCACTATTTGAGAGTGTCTCTTTCCCCACAGCCTCACTAAAATAATGTTTTCTCAAGCTTTGTAATTTTCCAATATGACAGTTGAAAAGTAGTGTTTCAGGGTAATATTTATATTGAAAATTTTATTAAGATAGTAGTAGATGTAATTGCAGTCATAAAAATAATACAGAGAGATCTTATATTCTTTTTCTCGTTTCCTCCAGTGGGGAAAACATCTTACTAAACTACAGTAAATGTCTCAGCCAGGATTTTGACATTATATAATTCATCAGTCATATTTAGATTTGCTGAGTTTTTCTTCATTTCATTTGTTGTGTGTGTCTCTATGTGTACAAATAGTAAAGTTCCATCGGCATAAGAACCCCTGGTGTTGTTGCCCTTTTATGACACCCAACTCCCTCCCACCCCTCCAGAACCCCATCACTAGCCCTGAAAACAAATAATCTGACTTATTATTTCTAATTTTTTGACATTAAAAAAAGACATTGTATAAATGTTACCATCCAGCATGGATTTGGCATCTCTCTCCAGACATTGTTGTTGTGTATACGATTATTTGTTTCTTCATACTGCTGGGGTAGATTCCACGTATTCCCGTGCATGGATGTGTCACAGTTTAACCATCCACCTACTGAAGGGCGTCTGAGCTGTCTCCAGTTTTGGGTTATTACAAATAAGCTTTATAGAGATGTTTAGAGAGAATTTTTATGTAAACATAAACTTTCATTTATCTGGGTTAAATGCAAAACATTGTAGTTGCTGGAAAACTGAATATTCATTTTTTAATGAAATTTGAAAATTGTTTTACAGAATAGCTGCACTATTTTACATTCTCATCCTTAATGTATGATTGATCTTTTTCTCTATATCATTTCCAGCACTTGGTGATGCCACTGTTTTTCATTTTAGCAATTCTGATATATTTTAGGATATGTTATTGTGGTTTAATTTGGATCTTCCTGATGACTAATTACATTGAATATCTTTTTACTTATTTTTGTCACCTACGTAGCTTCTTAAGTTAAATGTCCATTCATTTGTTTTGTTCATTTTAAGTTTTCCCTGTTGAGGTTTGAGTTATATATATATATATATATGAGAGATATATATATATGAGTTATATATATATATCTACATATATGAGATTTATATTTATATATATGAGATTTGAGATTACATATATATAAAATATACATCATATAGATACAGATATATAGGTGGTATATTAATCTTTTGTGATACAAAGAGTTTGCAAATATATTTAACCAGTTTTTAGCTTGTCTTTCTACCTACTTTACATGGACTCTCATAGAGCAAAACCTTTTCATTTTGATCTGCTGCAATTTATTTTTATTGTTTTATTTAACAATTGTAATTTTTGGTGTCAAGTCTCCAAACTCTTTGCTCAGTCTTAAATTTCAAGAAGCACTCTTTAGTGCTCATTGGTAAATGAGAAGATAAAAATCTGTGGTACATTTACACCATGGAATACTATGCAGCAGAAAGAAAGAAGGAGCTTCTACCCTTCGTGGCACATGTATGGACCTGGAGAGTATTATACTAAGTGAAGTAAGCCAGGTAGTGAAAGACAAATACCATATGATCTCACCTGCAAGTGGAACCTAATCAACGAAACAAACAAACTAGCAAAATAGAAGCAGAGGCATGGAAACATGGAACAGACTGACAGAAAGCAGAGAGGAGTGGGGAGAGGGATAATGGGGGATAATAGAGGAAGGGCCATCAAGGAACATGTATAAAGGACACATGGACAAAGCCAAAGAGGGTAGGTTCAATGGTGGGAGGTGGGGATAGGTGGGTTGGGGGTGTGGTGGGGTGAAAATGGAGACAAGTATACTTGGACAACAATAAAAATTAAAAAATAATAATTTTATCTTGTGTATTTTGCTAAAGTTGTTATAGCTTTATACTTTTAATATAAGAATATTATAAATTTTGTGTCTGTGTTAATATTTAATTTGTTAATTTTAAAATATTTTTAAATAGTTCTGTAAAACCAGTATTTTTCACACTGAGAGAAAATAGCAGTTCTCATTGATGAGTTTCACGTGAGGTAATTTAGGAGCTACATAATGTAATAAAAATTTCACAGGTTATAATCATAGTTGGAAATAAGTCAATTGAGTAACTAGTTAACACAGATAAGCAGTGTAAAAACTTATGATAATCTGTTAATATTTAACAAAATATATAAAAATGTAAAAAGCAATTCAGAAATTTAATACATTTTGGTGGAAATATGTCCTTTGTACATGCTATATAAGTATATCTAATTAAATAATATATGTAAATACAGATACATCATAAATACATGCATTCATTCATAAACATAATACATATTCAAATATATTTATTATAACACCAACAATATGGTTAAATAGTACTACTTGATACTTTCAACCATAAATGACAGGGCTACATTGCTATACCGCCCTTTTCTTAGTTTGTGTCACCCATCCGTGTCCTCACTCATGGTCTCTCTTGCTGCCATGACATTGTACTATGGTGAGCAGTGACTGGAAAAAGTGAGGGTGCTTGAGTCACTACAGAAATGTTCAGGAATAATCACACTAAAATTAAATATGAGAACATTAGTGTTGCTTGAAATGGGTGAGCACATTACACCATTCACAACTCTGAGCCAGAGTTACGATATGGTAATCTTGAAAGTTAATTAATAAGGAACTGGTAACAGTTTTGAAAAAGTAATCTGGGAAAGTGAAAAAAAAAAGACACTATGATTGAAAGCATGTCACTGCTAACATCAATTTAAGGGACATAAATCACTATCAGTGACTTCCAATGTTAGCAACACATGTTCGTAAACATTATACTGGGATTTCACATTTAGTTGAATTTAATTAGCACTTATTTAAGAAAGGTGACATCTCACTTAACAGGGAAAGGTCTTTATTTCATAAAATAAGCACTTTCTAAAGAAGAGAGATACAGCCACACTAAACATAACTTACAACTTATATTGAATAAAAAAGATTGAAATATTTTCAGAAGACATTTCATAAACATTACATATTATATCCCACTGTTCTCTAATGTTAATGACCTCTGTAATATTTACAAAATTGTTCCCTTTTACATAAATACACAATTTATAGTTACCATCAACCTCTTATATTCTTCTGGTAGTCCTTTGCCAATTAAAAAAAATGGGCAAAGAATCTAAATACACCTCCCCAAACAGGAAAAATATATTGCTAATAAATATATGAGAAGATGCTCAATGTCATTAATCACCAGAGAAATGAAACTTAAAACCACAATGAGATACCATTTCACACCTATCAGAATGGCTATCATCAATAAATCAGCAAACAACAAATGCTGACAAGGATGTGGAGACAGGGAAACCCTCTGGCACTGTAGGTGGGAATGAAGATCAGTGCTGCCACTGTGAAAAGTGGTATGGAGATACCTCAAAAAATTAAAAATGGACCAGGCCACCTTCTTACACTTACACAAGAAAACAATCCCATTCATAATCATTCCAGAAAAGAATAAAATACCCAGTAATAAACTAATCAAGGATGTAAAAGACCTGTATTTGGAAAATTACAGCACTAGAGAAAGAAATGGAAAATATAAATAAGTGAAAACACATACCATGTTCATGGGTAGGAAAAATTAGCATCTTTTTAATGTCCATACTGCCCAAAGTGATCTATAGATTCAATGCAATTCCTATCAAGATTCCAATTCAAGATGCATTTCACAGAACTGGAACAAACATTTCAAAACTTTATGTGGAATCACAAAAGGCCCTGCATAACAACAGTAATCCTGAGAAAGAAGAACAAAGTTGGAAGAATCTCACTACCTAATATCAAACTGTACTATAAGGCCATACTAATCAAAACAGCATGGTGCCAGCATAAAAACAGACACATAGGTCAATGGAACAGAATATGGAGCCACAAAATAAACCCACTCCTTTACAGTCAATTAATATTTTACTAAGGAAACAAGGATGTACAGGGGGCTAATGAGTTTATTCAATAAATGTTGGGAAAATTGGACAGAAACCTGCAGAAAAATGAAACTAGACCACCTTCTTATACCACACACTAGAATAAATTCAAAATGGATCAAAGACTTAAGTGTCAGACTTGAAACCATAAAAATCCTAGAAGAAAACATAGGCAGCAAAATCTTAGACATTGCTCATAGCAACTTTTAAATTGTATATATCTCCCCAGGCAAGGGAAACAAAGAAAAAATAAACTAATGGGAGTAGATAAACGAAAATGTTTTTTTTTTTTTTCACACCAAAGGAAATCATCAACAAAATAAAAAGACAACCCACAGAATGGGAGAATGTATTTGCCTATACATCTGGTAATGGGTTAACCTCCAAAATTTATAAAGAACTTATGAAACTCAACACCAAAAAATAAATAAATAAAAAGCCCAATTAAAAACCGGGCAAAGGACCCGAATAGACACTTCTCCAAAGAGGATATACAGATGGCTAATAGACATATGAAAAGATGCTCAATGTCATTAATCATCAGAGAAATGCAAGTTAAAACCACAATGAGATAACACCTCACAACTGTCAGAATGACCATCATCAATAAACCAATAAACAAGTGCTCACAAAGAAGAGGAGAAAGGGGAACCCTTTTGCACTGCAGTGGAAATGCAGATTTGTGCAGCCACTATGGAAATCAGTATGAAGATACCTCAAAATATAAAACTAGACAAGACCACTTTCTTATACTTACACAAGAATAAACTCAAAATAGATTAAAAACTTAAATGTAAATCGCAAAACTATAATCATGTCAGAAAACATAAGCAGTAAAATCTCAAACATTTCTCATAACAATATTTTTGCCAATATATCTCCTATGGCAAGAGAAACAGAGGGAAAATTAAACAAATGAAACTACATCAAACTAAAAAGCCCTTGCACAGAAAAAAAAAATCAACAAACTGAAAAGAGAACCTACTAAATGGGAAAACACATTCATCAATGATACACCTGGTAAGAGGTTAATATGCAAAATATATAAAGAATTTAAACAATTCAACAGAAAACAATCCAAATAATAAATGGGAAAATAATCTGAATAAACACCTTCCCAAAGAGGATATATATATGACTAATAGACTTGAAAAAATGGTCAATGTCACTAATGATCAGAGAGATGCAAATTAAAACCACAATGAGATATCGCCTCACACCTTCCAGAATGCCTATCATTAATAAATCAACAAACGACAAATGCTGGTGAGGATGTCAAGAAAAGGGAAACTTCATGCACTGTTGGGAATTCTGATTGGGGCAGCCACTGTGGAAAACAGTATTAAGTTTCCTCAGAAATTAAAGAAAGGACCACCTTTTCACTCACCAGTTCCATTTCTGGAAATGTATCCTAAGAAATACTAAGTCAAAGAAAATATGAATCTTATCATCACTGCAGCATTATTTATAATAGTGAAGATCTAGAAATAGTTTAAGTGTCTATCAGTGTTGAATTGAGGGAAAGAAAAAAAAGTCTGGTACATTCACACATGGAATACTACACAGCAGTAAAAAAGGAATTCAACTTTTGTGAAAGTATAGATGGACCTGGAGAGTATTATGCTGAGAGAAATAAGCCAGACAGTAAAAGACAAATACATACAATCTTACTTATATGTGTAATCTAATAAGCAAAATGAACTACCAAATGAAATACCTGTAGAAAAATCGACTCTGAAATTATCCCCTAACCATAAGTTTTCTTCTTCTACTTGGCTGATGTCTCATCAGAAAAAAGACCTACTTTCCTTATTGTCTACTTGTGATAGTACCCTTAAATGGGTTGCTCTTTTGAATAAGTACAAGAAGATTTCAGAAGCCAGAAAATGATTTAGCCCTGGATGGTGTGGCTCAGTTAGTTGGAGCACCATCCCATAAACCAAAATGTCACAGGTTCAATTCCCAGTCACAGCACATGCCTGGGCTGCAATACAGGCAACTGATAGATGTTTCTCTCTCACATCCATGCTTCTCTCCCTTTCTCCCTCCTTTTCCCTCTCTCTAAAATCAATAAGGATGACCTCAGGTTAGGGTAAGAAATGATTTCCTTTTTATTGCCTTTTGTATGTGAATAGCCTAGTGATGAACTATTGTTAATAAAATTAGAATATTTAATAATCACAATAATTCAATCTTGTAGCTCTGTTTCTGAAAAACTTCAATGCGCCTTCATTATGAAAGGGTTTTAAAATAGTGCGTTTAACTTATTTAAAGTTTAATACATTCTGATAATTTTGATATATGGCATTACAACTAGTAAAAGAGTGCTTAATCTCAGAGTCAATATGATTGCATAAATTTCTCTTTCAATACAAAAGGCCACCAAAAACATTAAAAGCATGAGATCTAATTTTCATAAGTCTGTTTTCATGCTGACTATTGAAATGAACTAGGTTTCTTTCCTCTATCAGCTAGTGATGTGTCCTAGAATCATATTAAAATTACCTGCAAATAAGACTAAAGATAATGTCTCTCATGACAACATAGTCTTTCATTTTTTATTATCAATCCCATGTCTAAATTCCCAATATGTCTAAAAGAAAGAGCCATTTCTTTAAAATTTATTGCATTATGCCCTATAAGTAAAAGAATGAGTTCTAGGATACCACATGGAAGGTAACTGTTATGTGCTGAGAATATGAAGACAAATAGAGCAAAATGCCAATCCCCAGTCAAGCTTATAGTCAAGATGTAACACAAAATATACGACAATGTGAACAATATGACATATTGAGTGTGTAATACATGAGAAAGTTCAAATAGCTCGGTAGAGTGGCAGAAAATAATGTGTAAGGTGACATTTCACAGGCAAGGGGCATTTGTGCTAACTATTGAGGATGTATGAGAGTTCACCGGATCTTGATGTAGAGATCCGGTCTATGATAGAGTATCTGGTAGAGTATCTGGTAATGGATACTCTATAGACAAGGCAACAGGATTAAATATGTTTAATGGTGATAATAATAATAATAATAATAATAATAATAGCTTATATTATTCATTTAAGAAACATTTATTGAGTATATATTAGTTGGTAAAGGAGGGGCATAACTTGTAAGTTAAGTACTCAGGATATTTCTGCTTAAAAGCTCACAGTCAACGGGGAAAATATAGAAAGCTGCATGTGTCAATAAGGGCCTATTAGAGGTGGGCACGTGAGCATCTCAGAAAACATATTTAATCAGCCAGTTCACAAGGTGCAGTCTTGTAAATAAGGTACTGCCAATGAATACAGAATGAATTTAAAATTAATCGAAGTGTACAAACATGCTGAAGATAAGTGCAATAATAAAAAAGAGTCCGATAAGATATAACCATGTCTGACACATGGCAGCATTGGGAAATGGAGATTCGCTGATCGCCATTGTTGCAGTGAAAGAGAGACGCAGCCAAGTGCCATCTCACAAGTAGTGAAAACTCACTCATTATGAAAACGTGGAGTGATTAGCTACTTTGCGCCAGGGTATATGATCAATTAGTACAACTTAAATTGATATTAAGCACATTTAATTATTTAATCTGTATTATGTTCAGTTCTATTTATATTGACATTAAATTAGCCTTTCTATTTTAAATGTTTTTCTCCATTTTACAAAATTATAATCCCTTTGGTGCTAGTTTTGCTACAATTTAATAATTCAAAAGAAAAACAAAATCTACAGGAGTCAACCACCTTTAGATAAAATAAACATTTGTTTTTTGTCATGCGACTTTTAAATTCCATTAAATGATTTTGAATGCTTGTTTGGAAAAAGCAATCAATAATTAAAATGAAAATGTAAAAAAGCATAGACTGAAAATCTTTTTAGAGCAATTAATGTTGTAAGAAAATTTTATAATCTTTTTAATGGGGAAAATTTTGCATGGGACTTAAATTTAATATTAACTTCATCTTCAATTTATGTTTAAATTTGAATCTCAGCATCAACTTATTGTATTTTAAGTTGAATATTATATTTTAAAATGAATGTATAATCACAGGAGTAAAATATACTGTTATGTAAAGTAGTATATTTTAAAATTTTCCCATTTTTGCTTAATAATAAGAACTCAAAATATAGCATATAAGCAATGAACTTTAAAACCTAAGTCTTGGAGTATTGATATAAGTGTACATATAACACTTTTACCTGTCAAAAGTACTACTATCATTATTCACATTGCACAGATTCAAAACCTGAAACTTCATGTGGGTAAAAGTTTTCCATTGGTCATAACATGGATATGGGGCAAGATGACACCAAGTACAGATGAAGGATGATAACTGCCTATTTCAATGTTAGGATTATGATATACTCCTGAGATAGAGCTACCATCTTTCTTCTCAATCACTCTGTATTTTTATTAGCCATTATCTACACCTAAAATGTGTTCCCATCTTAATTTTCTTGTAAGACCAGACATTAAATATGAAAACCTATGGTGTGGCAGGGACTTAAAAATATATGAGTAAGTGAGAAGAAACATGACACCTGTTTTCACTTATAACAAGTGATAAGTGATGACATTTGGGATCAAGTGAGAACTGCTTAGCAAATGTGAAAGTTGTTCAGTGCTCCCAGGAGAAGCTGTAAAAGGCAGACATCAGTGTTGACTTTTTATAAGAATTAAGCCATGCACTTCCAAGCATTGATGTTTTCAGAGCTCTTCTTATATTTCATTGTTCACTTCAGTAACTTAGAAAAACAGGAAAAAAATCTTGGTTCTTTAAGAAAAGTACCTAAATCACAAACAAACACACCTTCACATATACATGTAAAAGAAACATAAAAATAAGAAATGTAAAGATTATTACAACAAATATTAAGTAGTGAGGGCTGGTGTTGCAATATTAATACCAGACAGAATGAAAGACTTAAATATAAAGAAGTTCAGCATGTAATAACATGAAGTAAAAGTCAACAAATTTATGTGGGTACATTGAATTATAATGACATAATTTATACAGTACTCATTTACATAAATACAAAATAAAAATACAACTGATACAACATGTTCAGAAAGAGACTCACCAGTCATATAGTACTATTTCAATTCAACTAGTTGAGGCAGTTGTGAGAAGACATCAAGAACACCACCTGAGATTTCCCGCCAAGATGGAGGCATAGGTAGAAACTCTTCACTTCCTTGCACAACCAAAATAACAAATCTAAAAGCAATAAACAGTGAGAAGGGCCAGAAAGTCAAACTGCATGGAACTCTGACAACCAAGGAGTTAAAGAAACATTCACCAAGACCAACAGTGCCACAGCACAGTGAAGACAGTTGACCCACCCACAGAAATATCTAAAGCCCACCCCCTTACAATACGATAGGTGCACTGAGACAAAGAACTATGGCCCCAATGAAAGAACAGATCAAAACTCCAGAAAAAGAACTAAGCAATGAGGAGATAGCCAATCTGTCTGCTGCAGAGTTCAAAACACTGGTAATCAGGATGCTCACAGAACTGATTGAGCTTGGTCACAAAATGAAGGAACAAATGAAGGTTGCCCAAAGTGAAATAAAGCACAATATACAGGGAACCAACGGGGAAAGGAAGGAAACCAGACTCAAATCAATGATATGGAACAAAATGAAGAAATAAACATCCAACCAGAACAGAATGAAGAAACAAGAATTAAAAAAAAAGAGGAGAGGTTTAGGAAACTCTGGTGTAACTTTAAATGCTTTAACATCAGAATTATAGTGATGCCAGAAGGGGAAGGACAAAAGCAAGAAGTTGAAAACTTATTTGAACAAATAATGAAGGAAAACTTCCCCAATCTGGTGAAGAAAATAGATTTCCAGGAAGTCCAGGAAACCCAGAGAGTCCCAAAGAAATTGGACCCAAAGAGGAACACACCAAGGCACATTATCATTACATTAGCCAAGATTAAAGATAAAGAAAGAATCTTAAAAGCAGCAACAGAAAAGGAGAGAGTTACCTACAAAGGAGTTCTTATTGGACTATCAGCTGATTTCTCAAAAGAAACCTTGCAGGCAAGAACAGGCTGGAAAGAAGTATTCCCAGTCATGAAAGGCAAGGACCTACATCCAATATGACGCTATCCAGCAAAGCTATCATTTAGAATGGAAGGGCAGATAAAGTGCTTCCCAGATAAGGTCAAGTTAAATGAGTTCATCATTTCCAAGCTCTTAATATATGAAATTGTAAAGAGACTTATCTAAGAAATAGAAGAAGATAAAAAAAAACTATGAACAGTAAAATGACAACAAACTCATAACTATCAACAACTGAACCTAAAAAATGAAAACAAAAGCTAAGCAAACAACTAGAACAGGAGGAGAATCAGAGAACTGGACATCAAATGGAGGGTTTTCAGTGAGGAGGGGTAGGAGAAGAATGGGGGGGAGATATGGGGAATAAGAAGCATAATTGATAGGCATAAAATAGATGTGGAAAGGTTAAGAATGGTATAGGAAACAGAGAAGTTAAAGAACTTATATATACAACTGATGGAAAAGGGGGGAATGTTGGAGGGTGCAGGGCAGAGAGGGAATAAAGGGTAAAAATTGAAAAAACTGTAATAGTATAATCAATAAATATACTTAAATAAAAGAAAATCACCTGATAGCTACATTCAGAATGGTTTTAGATATTTTGTAGATTTAATGAAAATCATTATTAATCAAGAGAATGAGATTTTACAGGTTGGCTATGCTTTTACTTTTATTGTTATTAGAAATATCACATATACATGAGTCACAAAATAAAATATGTGGAGCATAATTTAACATTCTGTTCATGAAATAAATTTCCATTCCACCTAGGCTCATAGGTAGAGTACATTTTCCAGCATTCACTGCAGTTTGGTTCAGCCATGTAGCCAAATTTTTGGTGATGTAAAGTGGTTGGAAGTAAAGTGCACATACATCACTTCAATCTAAGCCTATAAATAACTTGTGTCTGCTGTTTGTATGTTGATATTTGGAGAAACCTCAAAAGTAGTTTCATATTTACTGTGTCAGGATGGATGGATGGATGACAGATGATAGATAGATAGATAGATGATAGATAATTGTGTGATATAGTAACATATGTAAACCTGAATAGATGTTTTTTTTTGTAAATATCCAATAAACTTCCTTTATTTTTGACTACAAATACTCCAAAGTTTTTCTTCAATTCTGAAGTTCTGCCTTGACAGTTGAAGGGTAACACTAATTCTTGCTGAACTTAGCAAGTATAGGGAATTAGTAGCAGGAACAAAGACAAGTGCTCCTCAGTTTCTGGAACTTAAGATGCCTGAGATCCAACACAGGCTCCATTATCACTTGTGGGTTTGTTTGGACAGAAAGAATTCAAAAGACATTACTGGAATCAACAGAGCTTGAGCAAACAAATGAAAAAAAAAAAAAAAAAGGAAATCAGCAGTAAGACTAAGAATAACCAGGTAAAACACTTACAGCAGTCAACTCCTGCTGAAATAAAATAATTGAAAAAGGAAGATTAGCTCTGATTTGTAATAAAATTAAGAGTCAATTACGAGGAATTATTTCCAAGGAAAAAATGAATTTTGAATTATTCATCCCAGCTAATGAGCTATGAGAAGATAATGATTATTGAGTACTGAATTATTAGTCTGGAATATCAAAAGAAAAAAAGAGTCACGTACAAATAGGTAACGCAGAAACTAAAACTAAAAGACTCAATAAATAGGAAGAGAAGAAAGTACATTTCAAAAAAGAAAAGGGAAGGATAAAGGAACTTGGAGATCTTACTTGATGATAACACAAGTTCCAAAAAGAAAATAAACAAAGAAGTAAAATCAAAGAGTAATAAAATGATAACACCATCTGTAAATAGATTGAAATGATTCACCATAGTCTAGACAGATTAAATAAGGAAAAAAAAAAAAGAAATTACACCAGTAAAGATGAATGGTTTCTGGGCTAAAACACACACACACACACACACACACACACACACACACACACACAGATATGTTTTTTAAGGGAATACTTGGTATCTGACTTCTTATTCAAAATACTTTATAGGGAAAGCAACACAAGAGCTAAAAACTACAATAAAAATGTACAGTGACACTAGCATCCTAAATATAAACAAACTTTGTAACGTTCTTACTAGTATTAAAAAAAGACATTAGTTGACATCTAACAATTGAGAGAGTAAATCAGGCACATATGGCATCTGAGGAAAACACTTCAAAATGAAATCAAATGAGTAAACTATAACATTTCAATATAGGAGGAGATTAATGGTGTAGGACACTGCTAACCAATAAGATTTATACCACTGAGGTCTACATAAACAGAAAGTAATTGGTTACTAGCATTCCTAGAATAGAACAGACTCATTGCAAGGAAAGCCTTACCACCTAATAGCTAAGAACAAAATTATTAAACCTCATGAATCTAGGCTTTTGGAGACAAAGTCTACACACAGTGATCTAAGGAAGTGAAGAGAGTTTAAACACTTTTTAAAGGTTTTGCTTAATTGACATCAAAGAAGAAAAGTGTATATAGAGGGCACTTCAGTGGTGATGGGATGAGGAGGAATTAATTAGATACTTTATTTTTTAATAATGATGATAAGGATAAGGGCAAGGATATAATTAATATTTCAGAAATGAGAATGTTGTTGCTGGAAGAGTTAAAATGTAGAGTTGAAACTGAACAAAATGTTAAAACAAAGTAAATAATATCTTACAAAACAAGCAAAAATTTTAAAAAGGGAATATTAGTATTAAAATAGAAAAACAATAAAATTATTTGGACTATAATACATTTCATCTAAATATTTAGTGACTTGGTTCATTTATTACTAACATTGGGTTTCATAAACAGAGCCAGATTATTTGTTATTTTAAAGAATTATTCTTAAAAGAAGTATTGAAAAAAGCTAAAAATAAGAGGAAGAAAGTTAAAAATAAGATAGGCAGAAAATTACCAGCAAATATTAACAGTAATAACAAAAACAAGGTATTATCATAATATTCATAGCAGACAATGTGATATTTAATGTTAAAAGCATTGAAGATTTTGTTGAAGAAAATATTATATGAATAAATTTTTAAAGCATTTGTTATGTTAGACTATGCTTAATGTACATACAAGTATCAGAAAATCATCTATCAGATTGATAAATACATAGATTTAAACATTAATATTACTTAGTACCCTTATGGTGTATGGAGAAATGCATATTCTTATATAGTTTGTAAGATTAAATTTATAGCAAAATTGTTGGAACAAAATTGCACAGAGTACAATCTTTTGACTTAGCGATTTCACTCTTCTATTCTACAAAACAATTTCTACTTGGTGTGTTTATCCTTATACTTGAACACAGGCTTGAACACATACACAGAAAAGTATTTTCACAATTCTAATATAGCATTAGGATAATATTTGAAGGAAAAGTAATATATAAACAGCGTTGATGGTTAGATTATTCAGGAAGAGATTAAATAGAATTCTGGTAAATTCACTATCAAGATTTAATATTATTTTTCTAATATGCACAGCACTGTCAAAATGCTTTTCTGAACAAAGCTATCTGTTAGGCAGGACTTCTTTTGTGCAAAAAATGTCTGAACAAACAAGGAGCAAAGGATAAGCACTCAAATATATTTAGATACATTAATAAAATAAGCCTCAAGTTAAAATATTTGTATTCTAGTCCACTTATGATGGTCTTTATTAAGGCAACTCATATTTTCTATGCCTGGAAAAAATATCTTGAGTAGAGGGGCTCTGAGTGAGGGACCAATAATACCTACGGCAAGTGGCATGTGAAGTAGAGATATAGCTAGCCTGTAAAACACACATTGTAAAGGTTTTGCCATCAAAACTTACTCTTCTTATGTGAAATATATTCATGGAGAGTAAAGAGCTTAAACATTTGAGTTAATATTTCATCATTCATTATTTAATTTACTTCTTTCCATAAGATTGTTAATATTATCATTAAAAATATCTCTGTTGGGTTTCATGGTCACCATCAGCAGTCAGCTGCATATTATAGACAGCATTTTGGCTATGTCACTGATCACCACCATTGTCACTGTTATGGAATATTTATCGAAACTACACAGGGTCTACTTTACACAAGTCTGTTCCTTTCTCTGATATTTCTTAATAACATAGTAATTTTAATAGAAGGTGCCTATTCTGAGGATTTACTTACTTTACAACACACATGTAGTGGGGAAAAATGACATTCTACAAACTCTGTCCTTCCATTATTTATCATTTCTGTGCTTCCCTGTGTTATGTTGAAGTCCCACCAGGTGGCTTGTTCTTTAAATTCCAACAGATATTGACCATATTTTTCTATGTATAATGCACACTTTTTGCCCAAATTTTTGAGGTAAAAATAAGTATGCACGTTATACATGGATGGTACTAATTCTGTACCTATGTGAATGATTTTAATTCTTTTATTTATGCTTATGCATTAGAAGTGTAGCTGTAGAAAGCAATAACAAAATACATATGCAAAATAATGCACTGGAATATGATAACTGGTCTTATTTCTAAATATAAATAAATTAAAAATTCATTTTTTTTTTAATTTTCAGAAAAAAAACAAAGGGTTGTTTTTTTCCCTGAAAGTTTGGGCCAAAAATGTAAGTGTGCACTATCCATGGGAGCACATTATACAAAACAGAAAAATTCTAAAGTAATATTTCTGTTGAAGTCAAAACTAGAGGAAAGGGAAAAAAAGACTTTGGAACTGTTTTTTTTTTTTTTCAAATCAAAAAGAAATAAACAATGTATTCACAAAAACAGAAGTAAGTAAGCAATATGGGGTCTTCTAGCTTTTCTTTGTTCCTACTTATCTAGTTGTATATCTTTAAAATATACATACACAAGTTTCTAATAGAATATTAATAGAGTATATTTAACTGTTTATATTAACAGTGTTAATTAATAGCCTTATATTATAGTCTTTAATATGTGATATATTAACATTGATTAAAAGAACAAAACACTTGGTGGGGGGAAAAAAAGAACAAAACACTTAATGTCGACAAAGCAAAGAAACCAGAACAAGTTGTACCTACATATTAAGAAGCATAACAGGAAAATATAACATGCTACTTATTAATTTACTCCAATTTATAAAAATACCAAAATGTTAATGATTTCAAAATATGTAAATGCAATTGCAAAATATCCAGCATTTTGTCTAGTAAGTGCGACCAGAGTATTTATTTTCTCCACTCTCTGCTTGCTGATGTGCAATGGGCTGACTGTTTCCCTTTATAAGAGCCGTAATTCCAATCATGGGGCCTTCCTACTATCTGCACCATCTGTACATTCTGGAAGCTGATCTTTTGTTTCTTCAGGCTTTAGGTTAAGGCTTCAAAGTACTTATAATCCTTGTCGGTTTCCTTAAGACCTAACCACACTAATGTGGTCAATAGTCAATTTATTAAGGATGCCACAGATTACACAGTTTGAGAAGATAATTTGTTTGTTAATAGAAATCTAGCTGGTATAGCTGAAGATTCTAGGTTGTAATAATATGTAAATGCAATTGAAAAATATTTTTAGCTGCATTTAACATACTAGCTTTTTTTGTTGATTTATTTTTTATTTCTTATTTTTACTGGATAATACCATAATCTAAATAGCTATTGATCAGAGTACTACTTAGACTTTTAACCTTATAAAATTTTAATCTTGTAAATTTTGTTTTTTAATATTTAGAGCAATTAGTATATTTTACTAAATAATATAATATTAAAGTCTGATAGTAATCATTGAGAAATAACAAACTTATAGTAGATTAGGTTCTCTTTGCTTTCAAATGAGTGACACTTTATTTATATGAAAAGAAAGAAGACATTGTAAATGATTATCATGAAAATTTATCTGCCGCAAATATGCTTTATAAAAGTTTTAAATGGGAAAGGAGTAGGCATACATGATGATAGAAAGAGGAATAATATTTGTTTCTCATTTATATTCTATTCATGCTAAACTAATCTCTTGAATTGTTAAGATTTTTAAAAAATTAACCACAATCAAGCCATCATGACTATTTCATTCATTATATATCTAAAACATTCTGTATGAAAAGTAATCTAAATTTTTAGTTTGGACATCATGTGAAAGAAAAAGTCATTATTCTTAGAATGCTATAAGTTTTAATAGGTAAAACAACAACTATGTAATTGAGTAATGTACTAAATAAATACCTCCTAAGAACAGATACATAATAATTCTTTTATTCCTCATGTTTCAATCATGAATATTTTGTTGAATGCCTTCATTGTGTAAGGAAATTTAGAAAGTAAGGGATAGATTCTGTTACATTGTATAAACAATCCTAGTGTGGTAAGTAGGGAGAACGCAGTCTCAGAGTTTTAACTTAGTGAATTTCTGAAGCCTGGGAAATGATAAGAGAGAGCTGAAAGAGCAAGAGTGTGCTGCTGACCCTGGAAAGTCTGAAAATGTTATGATCTGGTCTTAAGAGAATCTCCTAAAAGGAAATAATGGGCAAGGCTGAATGTGTAAAGAAAAGATCTTGCTATCAAGTGCCTGGAAACGGGGCAATCAAGAGCCACGGGCGGGCAGTCCACCGGAACCTAACTTAATTTCTGCAGAGTGAGGCTATGCCTATACTGCCAGAAATGAATTAACCAGTGCCATTATTTTCACCCTCTGCACTAAAGTTAACAGACTTGTATTTTTTTCTTGTTACATGTGTGATGTGGGAGTTGGTAAATTCATGAATTGTGAAAAATATACAAAGGCTATTTAATTAAAATATCTGACATGATATTTGATAAATGAAACATCAGATCTGATAATTCTTTAATATTGTGAGTTCATAGTTCCTTTAATAGCTTGAAATCAATGTATGTTGGTTTTTCTTCATTTCAGTTACACATCAAAATATGTACTCTAAGGCACTGTCATCACCATAATTATGTCAGACTTGAAATAAGGAACAAACTGACAGTGACTAGAGGGGAAGTGGGAAGAAGTAACGGGGAAAAGAAAGGGAAGGGGCAAACAAAGGAACAGGAATAGGGGACTCGTGGACATGAGCAATAGGAGGATTGACCGTGGGAGTGGGGGGGACTAGGTGAGGAGAACAATGGGGGGAAAGGCAGGACAACTGTAACTGAACAGCAATAAAAGCAACAATGAGCTAAGTAAAAAAAATTGTGTCAAGCTTCATATCTCAAACTTGTGAATTAATCAATTCCAATATTCCTATCTTTCCTGCCTTTTAATGCTAAATGTACTTATACTTCCCAAGCCTTCCTTTCAATTTCTGATTTTTCTCCCTGTAATTACATCTCTCTGTACAAAACAAAGCATATACACAACCAAGAAGACTGAAGTACTGAGCATAATTGCCCCATTTCTTAATAGATAGCTTTAGCTTCCATTATAATATTAAAACTGACACAATGAAATGTGAGGTTTTTAAATATTATTTCCCTAATCTAAATGATTTCACAGTTTTTTTCTTCATTCCTGCCTTTATTCTTGTCTATGCTGCAGGACAAAAAAGTCTCTATATTCATGAGTGGTAACAATACCAAAGTTGAGGAGTACAGGTATGAAGGAGTTTTAGACTTTAAATAACTAACTGCTGTTCCTTCAGTCTTTTTATGCAATACTATTCAAAGGCACTATCACATATTCACCTCGAATTTTATTATTTGTTCTTCTAAAAATTCTAGTTCAATTCTCTTCAAAAGTAAAAATTGCCACATTAATTTATTTTATCTTTGCTTGTTTTCCCTTTCTTTCTTCCTTTTTCCTCCCTTCCTTCCTCCCTCCCTCTCTCTCTTTACCTTCCTCCTCCCTTTCTTCCTTCCTTCCTTCCTTCCTTCCTCCCTCCCTTCCTTCCTTTCTTTTTCTCCTTTCTTATATAATGGTTATATATACATATTCAAGTCTCATCTTTAAGAAATGGTGAGCTGAGTTTTCTCTTCAAATGGCCAGTAACTTAATGACCACAATCATTTGAAAAGAGCCATGGACAGTCCACCAGAACTTCTTCTACCTCTTTTCATAATATCAAACTCATGGCATCCTAGACTCCATATTCATTATTGTTTTTTTAATATTTTATTTATTTATTTTTAGAGAGAGGAGAAAGATAGGAAGAGAAACATCAATGTGTGGTTGCCTCTCACATGGCCCCCACTAGGGACCTGGCCTACAGTCCAGGCATATGCCCTGACTGGGAATTGAACTGGTGACCCTTTGGTTTTCAGCCTGTGATCAATCCACTGAGCTACACCAGCCAGGGCTCATTATTCTTATAATACCAATTCCAGGGAACAGACCATGTTTTCCTTCTATTTATAAATTGAACATTGCACCGAAATAATTGTAAATTCACATGCAAGTATAAAAAATAATACAGGGAGCTCTGTTGTGTATTTTGTCCAATTTGTCCCAATAATATTTTGCAAAATGATAATGTAATATTAAAACAAGGATATTAACATTGATACAACCTAAGAATCTTACTCAGATTTCTTCAGTTTTATTTGTATGTTGTTTTATACAATCTTAATACTTGTATATGTTCTATATTCACCAACATAGTCAATATACTGAATGTTTTCAACATCACAAACATTTTTCTTTTTATAACTGTATGTACTTCTCTCCTGCAAGGAGCTACTCTTTATAACACCAGGCAACAACCAGTTCTTTTTGATTCTTTTGCATTTGGACAAGATTCTTCCTGGCTGGAAGTCTTCTTAGATCTTTTCAAAAGGGAATTTACCCCTGATGCTGAAGCAACAAGTTTCTGGCTACTTTGATTTCCTTTCTCTTTGGCTATGAATTGGGTCCTTCAGCTTCTAAACAAGGATTGTATGAGAAAACGCTTTTGCTCCCAGACAGAGAATGTGCATGAGACCTTCTAACAACATTTTTTCCCTTCTTGTTTCCTTTCCTGCTTAATCCTCTTCCTCTTAGGAGTAATACTCTATCTACTCGGAGTCTCTCCTCCCCCACCATTGACTTCATGCTGTGTCACTACGGAACTAACTCTGTTCAATGTCGTTTAAAATTGCAAAATTTCACGAAGTATACTTTGGGACATTAATGATCTCTTAGAAAAACTTGCTGTTTCTAAGTTGGCTCAGGCAAGGCTTCTTCCTTCCATCACCCATGTTCTTCCTTCAAACTTTTTAAAACTTTGACTTTCCTTTCAGCTCCTTTGAATTCTTTGAACTGTCCTGCTCAATATCCCTGATTGCTCCCCTCTTCTTTCCTCTCCTACCAGAACTTTCCATTCCCATTCTCACTTCTCAACTCCTTTCATCATTAGCATTTGAGGCCTCCTGCCCTCTTTGGTGACCCTTGAGAAACTTTAGATCCACAGAAAGTGACTATCTGAGGCTAAAGAAGCTAAATGGAAATAGATTGTATATTTCATCCACACAGATAAGTTTGGAAATATGCAGATGCCCAAATGGTGTCTCCTCTATTTGTTGCCCAAAATTCAGCCCAAACTCTCAGTAGGATGACACATTTGGACAAAAAGAAATCTTAAATGTCTCTTCCACAAATATTGGTGGTGACTCTTTAACCCTCATGTTGAACAGTTAACCTCCACTTGTTATGTGTGTGTTATATTTTCTTATTTCTAGATAGTATTACCAAATTAACTTATAAAATCCCATGAAGTATCTCTAATCTAATCAGATAGAGATAAATAGATGCTTATATAAATTAAATAAGTCTAAAATTCCAGAAACTTTAAAAAACACTGAATTTCTGTGATTTCAAATGTAAAAATATCATGAAAACTAATGCAAACATTTTTTAAAATCAAGTTTTTAAAGTTGTATTTTATTAATTATGCTATCATGGTTATCCCAATTTTTCTTCCTCTACCCCCTACTCTGCCCCCTCCACCCAGCACCCTCCATTCCCTTAGGATGTAGGAAATAAACACAAGACCCTTGGGTGGAATCCTGCCCTCCACCTTGTTTTATCCGGCCAGAATCTTGTTTCTACCCTGAGTCTGTCTTGAGATCCTTGCCTCTAGTTAAGGAGTAGTTACATTTATACAATCCTAAAATTACTTTCAGGCCTTTGAAGGCAACCTCGAGGCTAATGTGGCCGCAGGTGAAAATGAGATTGACACCCCTGCCTTAGGCAATCCCCACACCATTGTTCCTTTCCAGGGGTCATGCATAGGTTCTTTGGCTACTCCATTTCCTGTACTGTATTTTACATCCCCATGGCTATTTTTAACTATGTATTTGTACTTCTTAATCCCCTGACTTCTTCACCTATTCTCCCATATGCTCCATGTCTGTTATTCTGTCTCTTTTCTTCTTGTTTGCCTAGCTTGTTTTTTAGATTCAATTGTTGATAGATATGTATTTGTTACCATTTAATTGTTCATAGTTTTGATCTACACATTGGATAACAAATTTAGTATAATCATGCCGGTTCAGTAAAAAGAGCCGTATTTTCAGAGTTATCAATGTTAAGTATAAAATATATATTTTTAAAATTCTACTTGTGTATGTTCTTCTTAAACTGTAGTTGAATAAACAAGCATTATATATATATATATAAGTTGTTGATATATATAAGTATATGTATATATATATATAAGTTGTCTAAGATTATAAAAACATAAATTCGCATTCATTTACATTGAGTCATTATTCTGAATAACTGTATTTAAACAAAATTATATTTTATAATATATCAGGTTAAGGACAGTTTTCAAGGTCTTTTTGGTTACTTAAAACCTTAGACTTAGGTTAAATTACATATGCAAGGTATGCATGATGTGTGTGTGTATGTGTGTGTGATATTTTTTTTTAATTTTGCCCAAAGGCAAAAATTGTGTGTCTGATCAGAATAATTTTTAGTGTTTCAGGTGGATCTATCATGCCTTAATTTAAGAAAACCATCTTTTTACTTTAAAAGTGAGGGTTTTTGTTATTTTTATTTTAACAATCAGATTGCCTTATGTACATATTTACTTAAAAACAATTTATTGTCGCTATAATTAAATTAAATTAGCAGCCCAAGTATTGTTTTTCAGTGACCCATGGTCCTTTTTAATTATTTTTGTTAAATTTATCGTAGATGACACTGATTGATAAAAGTAGTAGATTTCAAGTGTACAGTTTTGTGATACATCAGCTGTATATTACATTGGCTGGGTATCACCCAAAGTCAAATCTTCTTCCATCAACAATGTTCAAACCTCCAGGCAACTTTTGACTTTTTGCATTCCCAAAGTCCAATCCTGAATAATTTTTTCACACATAAACCTAAGTTTAGTATTTCCCAATGATTCCTGGACAATCACAAATGATTCATCCATTCACTTTATAAAAAGAAAGGTACTAAAAATAATTAGGTTTGCTTAATATTATATGTAATACATCAGAAATGTTTCCAATTAAAAAAATGCTTAACATTCCCTATATTAAATTTTTGAGTAGTATTAGCAGTATTTTTATATAAACATTAAAAAAATATAACATACCTCGGTTTTTTAACAATGCCATTAATGTCCATATGTTTTGATTTATCAGAGTTTCAATTTGCTGTACCAGATATTAAATAACCAATGTTATCACTTATAATTTAGAATATTTTTAAAAAAATACTAACTTGGTCACAATTTATTTGTTTATATCCATTATATTCTAGACCAATGATTGTTTTTCTTTCTTTTTATTTTATTTTATTTATTTATTTTTAGAGAGAGGGGAAGGGAGGGAGTAAGAGAGGGAGAGACACATCAGAGTATGGTTGCCTGACACGCAATTCCTACTGGATACCTAGCCTGCAACCCAGGCATGTGCCCTGACTGGGAATCAAACCAGCAACTCTTTGGTTCAAAGACCAGCACTCAATTCACTGAGCCACACCAGCCAGGGCTAGACCAATGATTTTCAATTGGGAATTCATATCAGTCACCTATGAGTTTTATTAATATATGAGTTTAAGACATTTTATTCATTTTCAAGTAGGTTTTATTCAGTTTCCTAAATCTTATGGCTATAAATATGTTCTTATAATTATATGAATGTTCTCTCATTGTCTTAAGACTGTCCCTTATAACAGGACTACTGCCATTATTGTTAAATTTTTATCAGAACAGTATCTCCCACATGAGGAATTCCTTCACTGGTACAGTCATTCAAGGAAGCCAAGGATTCTTTCTCATTCTCCCAAATTATATTATCTTCTTCATCCTCATTCATCTGAAATAACAGAGAGAGCTACTAGATCACAGGTGGCAAGCACAAGGCCCACGGGCCGAATCCGGCCCTCTGCCTTGTTTTATCTGGCCCAGCACCTTGTTTCTACCCAGCGGCGGTGCTGAGTTCTCACTTAACTGTTAAGGAGTAGTTACATTTATGCAGTTCTAAAGTTATATTCATCCATTTGAAGGCAACTACGGGGCTGATGTGGCCCTCAGTGAAAATGAGTTTGACATCCCTGTACTAGATTATTAAAATTAAAAGTTGCTAAATTGACAGGAAAAACTCAATGTCTCTTATGACCTTAGATTTTAACTTTAGTTTTCCCTAAAGACATGATTAATTTTTGTTCCACTCTGTGTTGGACCAACTTCCCCCTAGAAAACAATAACTGTATCAATAACCCATAGACATGGGTCAAATATTCTGAGCTGCCCAGTTCAGATATTCTAAAACACCACAAGGAACTGATTAATTATGAACTCACTTATCATGAACAGATGAGGCTGTTTTTCCTCTCCTATTAGAGATTTCATTCTCTGAAAACAACTCACCGGAACACTAATTTAAAAACCCATTAGAAGTTCCCTTATGTATTATACTCCTTACCGCTAATACTGCTCCCAAACCCAGAAGGTCCATGTCTATATCCATGTCTCTCAACTAAAAAGATATAAAAGCTACTCAAATTAAATTCTGCATCAGCTGGAAACCTGAAACCAAGGTTTTATTGAAATTCCTAAGGAAACAGACACCATGAAGTTGACAGCTTTCTGGAGAACTTTGCACCAAGCAGACAATACCTTTAGATGGTTAGCTTTAATTCAAGACATTGAAATAAGAACCCACAAATTCCCTGTCTACTTCCAATTTTCACCATTTTTTGTCCTTTGTTAAATCTTACTTCATCTCTATTCCTTTAAGCATCACCTTTGCTATCCACATAAATCCCACCATTACAACTACAGTTTTCTATAATGGGTTTTAGTTTGTATTATCTTCTCTTTTCCTTCATCCAACTTGTTCCTCCTGTATTAATTCCCCCAGACCTATAAGGACCCAAAGATCTTCTTCATTCAACTCACAGCACAATCTCACAATTATACTATTGATGGCTGATTATGTATTCCATTGTTTTGAAGTCCTCTAGTTTACCCCAAATTTCTGTATCTGTCTCAGAAGATTCTCAAGTTACTACTTAGAGACACTTTAGCTTTTCTCTCTATATTTCAAAATAAATGTACCTCAATTTCAATTATTTCCCCCCAAGTCGCGGGTGCTCATATGAACTTTCAGATACAAATCCATGAGATAGTTTCATAAACCCTGGATAACCCTTAAGAGGTATGTTTTATTTGTGGTAGCTGTGTCTATCAGTATCTGCCTGCACTTAATCAATTTCTGAATAGGGAAGGAAAATTTTGAGCCTGCAGAGACAGCGAGGCTTCCTGTTCTGAGTCCACATCTGTGTCTCGTTTTCCTGTTCCATCTGCCTACCCCAAATCTTTGTGTGAAAGAGAAGAGTCTTGGCCTACAGAGTCAAAAGTTTCCTGGAGTACTCTATTCACAATAGCTGGATTTGTCTTGCTTTTTCTGCTGGTCTACCTCTGTAGTTTCTGGAGGAAATGGAAATTTCACATTTGGTATGGAAGTGTATCATTTCACTTGGACATTTATTTTTGGTGAAGCTTCTAATTCTACCTTGTCTGTGGGGTTACATTCACTTGATATTGCTAGAGGGATTCTCATTTCAGGGATGACTAATTCTTCCTATTTGAAATTCTCATTTTTCTTGTTTGCACAGCACTAAAATGTACTTTTTTTCCTACTTTCTTCAAAACAACCTTTCTTTTCCCTTTTGGATCATCTTTGTGCCCAATATTTAAATATAAATATTCCAGAAAGAATAGGTTTTTCTTTTCCATAATTATCTATATTTTACCTCTTGATTGACCACATTATTTTCCATAGTTTTTAAGTATTATCACAATTTGTAATAAATTAAAATTTTTTCTGGTCCCCAGAGTTATTTTATAGTTTATTGTTGGAAATAGTTAATGAATGTGCCAAGGATTTGATAAAATCAATACAGGGGTGAGCAAAAGTAGATTTATAAAGAACGCTGTGACAAGTGTGCTTGAATACAGAAAGTGGACTGTAAGAATGTGTAAATAATGAAGGCTGGCAATTCGAGTGCTCACAAGATTGTACCTAAGTGCACTGTGCCATTGTGAAATTATTGTGAGTTAATCGAACTGTTGTAATAATCATAACCTGCATGTCTTTTCCATATGAACAACTGTAAATGTACTTTTGCCTACCCTGGTTTGCTTAAATTTTTTCTCAGTAACTATGCCACTTCTGGTATTTCTCCTTATATTTCCTAAATAATAAACCTGGATAACGTTCTTTGTCTTTCTTTTGTTGCTTTTAATAATTCCCCATTTACATTTATTAACTTGAACAAATCAGATAATCATTGCCCTGCTCAGAGAATTGCTGCAATATCTTTTCAACTACTCTTCTTATATCCACTCTCTTTTTCATGCAATTCTTCCTTCATCCTACAACCTCCATTAAGCAGTGACATAACTTTTCATGGAAGCTATACTAATCCCGAATGCCGAAACATACCTCAACTCTCCCTGTCTTTATACTCTGCTCAAATTATTTATTTCTGGTCATTTTTAATTGATATAATATGTATAATTCTATACATTTTATAAGCCTATGCTCAAGTCCCAATTTAAATGTCACTTATTAATATCTATAAACTTTCCATAATAGCCCAATGTGGACTATATTTCACTTTTATTTTCACTTATATTATGTGGTAAACAGCAAGTCTTAGTTACTGTGCATGTTTCTATTGTGTTACAGGAGAAATCTTAGATTTATATATCTTTATCATAATATCATGGCATAGAGGTCTTATTTGGGCTTGTATTCAAATCATTCTAGCACATGGTTATGTAAAAATACACTAAATCATTAGTTTTTCAAATTTTATAGTGGGTATCTTTAAATATATGATAGCAACTTAACTATGTTAGGAATTATAATAGTTTTATTCCTTTCCCCAAATTCCTATCTAAGTGTCAAATTTTCATAGAAATAGTGCATAAACAATTTAATAAAATTTAGATCAAGAAAGAAATAAGGAAAGCTATTATTTATTTTTTCCATTCTAGAAGGTAAATCTCTTTTTAAGTATAGTTCACATACTATATTGTATTAGTTTCAGATTAATTTCAACATAGTGACTTGACATTTATTTTCTTTACAAAGTGATCATCACGAGAAGTCTAGTAACCATCTATTATCATACAAAATTATTGCAATATTACTGACTGCATACAAAAATAATTTACCATTAAATTTTTATTACATTTGTATCAGTATAGATGAACATGACATATAATTCATAAGGAACAGACAATTGCAATTCTTTCATAAAAGAACACATTTTTACCAACTTTTAAATTTGACTTTAAGACAGGGCCTACCAAATAAAAGCATGCCTATGTAGGTATTTCTCCCTCTCTCACTGTTTCCCTGGTTTGTTTACACACATCATATCAAGTGTTACAAAATGTTTTTAACTTGCATTCTTCCTTAAAATAAATATCCTGGGGATTGTTCTATATCGATAAATATAGAGTTAAATTTATTTTAACAACATAATAATATTACATTTTAAATATATCCTATGTATTCATCATAATTTATCTATGATATGCTGGACATGTCTATGTATCTATGCCTTATGCTGGACATATAGATTTCAATATAATTTGATATTGCAAATAGTAATGCACTGACTATTCTCTCAAGACTGTGTATGGTCTGAAACTTCACCCTTCTCTAATATTTACAGTTCATCATGCCTCTGTTTTGGGGATGCTAGCAAAAGACATTAGACTCATAGGTTAAATACATTACTCACAGCAGTAGCAGTAGCCAATATTGGTATTTGCACTAATTCCTAGTGCCCCAGCTCACACAGTGTAATGTAAAGGGGGCAAGGCGACACCTGCAAACTGTGCAGGGTGTTACAAAAGAAGAACCCTGAATTTACAAAAAACATAGTCTGCCTAAATTTTGCCCTGGAGTGAATCATTGTTTTGATTATACTGAACAGTGAACAAAACTGATGTTTGTTCTGGAGGAAATATTATCTCTATTTTCCAAGACTGTTCACTATACAAAGGATTCACTATCCTTGAGGAGATAGTCTGGAAGAAAAGACTGTCAGTTACTCTGATTGCAATATATGTGAAAATGTGAAAAACCTGTGAAGGACTGTCTCCCGATATGTCACATATGCCTTTTTAACTGAGGGATACATTTCCAGTAATAAAATTGTTGAGTTGCATTTACATATGTTTAATTTATAAAGACATTGTAAAATTCTTCATTTTTATCTTTTTCCATCACCATTTACCCTGCCTATACCCAATTCCACCTCCACCCCCAAAACACAATTACCACACTGTTGTCCATGTCCATGAGTTTTTTCTCTCTCTCTCTTCTTTATTGGTCAATAGCAATGTATAGTGTCCACTCTCATCAGAAATAATAAAGATTATCTGTTTCATGAAGCCTATTTAAATTCAAGGATTTATAAAACTTTTTAAAAAATAGATATGTTTAACAAATAACTTTATATTAGTTCAAGGTGTATAATATAATTATTTGATTTTTGCATATATTATGACATAATTCCTATAATAAGTATAATTAACATCAAAAGCCAACAGTTATAATTATTTTTCATGTGATAAAAGTTCTAAGATTTATTGTTTTATCAACTTACAAATATACAATACATCATTATTAACTTTGGGCCCCACGCTGCACA